>CAUYQU010090205.1:0-64030 GCA_963574635.1 Cheracebus regulus | reverse complement strand
ATTTCACATGAAAGTTTTACATACACTCTGCTTGTGTCAAAGCATCTCCTCTTTATAAGCCCACTTTAAATTTATGTAAATTTATACAATACTCAGCAAAGATCGTGTAACTTTCTTTAATGAGATATTGAAACATCTGACGAAAGGGAGAGCTCAAACCCACCCTGCAATCCCACTTTAACTCTTTCTCCATCCCAACCAACCTTTCTGTATTGCTATTCAAGTTCACCGTTCGATCTCATCTTTGTCTGATGACACTTCTACTACTCACATAGGACTGTGTTTCACTAATCATGATCTCTGTTGGTTGTTTTACCATTTTTTTTCAAGTCAACTTCTTTCTGTCAAAATACAGCAAAGCTCAGCTCCCTCCCATTCCAGAAAATTTCACTTTCAATCATATTATTTCTTTTGACTCCACATTGTCTATTTTAATATTTATTCATACTTCTTGAAAGAGCAGTCTACACTTTACAATCAAACAAATTACTAAATTTTTAAACTAAACCTGCTCCTCTCACTGAAGTGTTCAGAGGCAACATAATAGAAAAAAACTAATCTCCTCTTGAAGGTTTCCCATAAACCTTCATCAAAAAGAAAATGTTTACCAACTCATCTCTTCTCTATAAATTATTTTGTTTCCTATTGCTACACAGCATATTAAGCTTAGCATTGACATAAATTGAATTTTAAAATGTTTCTACCTTTCTCTTTCTCATTTGTTGGCCCCTTTCCTCTGATAGACTTGAATACAACATGACAACTCTTGTTTATTTTAGACAATTAGACAATTGTTTGCCCATATTCTGCCTTGATGCAAGTGAGTAGGAAACTCTCACGAGGACAAAAGAGAATGTTCTGTTAGGCTTATTAAGAAGCGAGAGTGAGATTCTCAAACCGTGGCAAGGTATCACCATCTTTAGGCGGCAGCATCAGGCACCTTAAAGGGTAACCATATAGTAATTGTCCCTTCACTCACTCACTTCCATTAATGCTATAAGGACTTTGTCTATATTATTAACTGCTGGTTCTCCAGTTTCTAGAACAGCACCCAGCACATTTTAGGTAGTTCTTGAATAATGGAATGAAAAACATACTTATTTTTCCCATCGCTCTATTCTCCCTCTTGGCTTAATGTAAAGACTTCAAAACTTTAAAGAGCAGTTTCAGTTAGCTCTCCTTTATTCTATAAGAGTTGCACTTTTAGATTCTTCTTTTAATCACATTGATTTGACATTTATTTGCCTTTATGTTTCTGATTGCTTTGTGATTTTCTAGGTGATTGTTTTCACAGAAATAGGGTCAACATTCAGCTTTCCTGGAGTACTTCTCAGGTTATAATAACCCCCAATTCTTGTAACCATTGACTATATTTCTTTGCTGAAGAATTTAGGCAGAGGTGCTAAAAGCTATATAAATAATTAATGGAATGGAGACACTTAGATGAATAATTCAATTGATTTAGACAAATAGATCAGGTATGTTAGAGCCACTGCACTGGCAAGCAATGGGAGACTTCTTCAGCAATACTGAAATACAGGGCTGAGAGAGTTACTGGTGTTACAACTAGGATGAATTACTGCAGCCAGCCGAGATATAATAACAGTATGAATTATTGAATTGGCATCTTCCTGAGACAGCTTTGGTCACAGCCTTGCTATGTTCTGGAGATGATAGAAGGAGATTTGTGTGATGTAAATTTATAATCAAAGGGTGTTCGGGATGAAAGATGACCTCCAAGGTTATGAACCTGAGCAGGAGACTGCATCATCACATGAAAAAGGAACTGTAAAATATGAAGCATTCTTCAGTTAGTAGTTGGAAACTGTAGAAACTCCACTTTCTTAAAAATTTAACTTGAGGAAAGTTTCCGATAGACAGAGATACAATGTGAGATACCAAGACGATCCTACATTGGACAGCTGAGGTGAGGGATGTAGATCTGTGCAACGTCAGCCTAACCATGTTCCTGAAATTATGCCCATGACAGGATTAGTAACTAATTAAAACATTTTGGCTCTGAAGAGCACAGGCATACACACTCACACATACATACTGCAATTACCTTGCAAACAAGTAGTTCGGGTCCCATGTAGGGTGAAAAATAGGATATTTTATTAACATAACATAGATGCTAATATTTTGGAAAGTGATCTGAAAAATTTGCTTTTGACTCTGTCAATAAGAGTGTGCCGTTTTCTTCTGAGCTGAGCTAGTTGTGCAAGACAAACCCAGACACACTGGGAACACATTCCTTTGCCACCACTGTTTGACATGCTAAGTGATGGAGATGGACTGGAAGGCAGCATCTTCTTTCTGAAAACAAAGTGGCCTTTAAAAAGGGCTGTTAAACTGCTGTCTCGTGTTTGATTATTCTGTTCTCAGTAAAGTCCTCTATTTTTTACTACTAAATGGTCATTTTTATGAATGACATTATTTTTGTCTGATGACTGTTTCTAGAAACAATAGGTCAAAAGCAGCTAACTATAGACCAGAGCTGAAACTATGAAGAAAATTACCCCAAGTAATAGACCCTGGTCAGTTCAGTCTAAGAAAGTGTCCTTCAGAAAATTATGTCAGATACTACAGAATTTAGAGAAAATCTCTTGTAGACATGATTTTAATTTAATGTAATGAAATAGTAATGCATAGATTTATACTGTGCAATAAGACATTTTTATGTCTATACATAATTTCAAATTACATATGAAAAATACAGTAACTCAAATTAATGCATTTCGAACATATGATCAATTGCATTGCATTTTCTGGCTGTTAAAATTGTGTTTTATAGCATCAATAACAAATGTAATAAAATGTATTTCCTTATTAGGCCCCTCAACTTTTTTTTTTTTTAAGAAAAGCAATAACCTAAAATTGTTAATGTAACTTTCTTTTTAAAAATGGCTAAATTGTTCTTATATTGTGTAATAAAGAGAACAGACGGTATTGACAAAATTAATGCAAAAAACCCACACAGTTTTGCTCTTTTATTTTCCTCTAAGACAACAAAGATACATCAAAGGCAACTAAAAAACAGTCCTAGAAAAGAGAACTATTATTACTTATAAAGTGTCAGAATCAATAAAATATAACCTGCTTGGTTTATTGGCTTTAAGATATTTAAATTACTGCTTTTTTATTTTTAAATAATTATTTTCAAAATTTTATTTACTTAAACAGAAATGGTTTAAAACTTACACTCCAAAGAACCAGTGTTTAGCTTGTTTGTGCTCATTCATCTCCAGTGTGCATTATTCTCTCCTTCCCATAGCATGAACAGAGGCTTCCAGCTGGCTTCCCCTCACTCCCTTGTGGTTCTCTAGCTTAATAAGAAAGTCATCTCAGTCACTGGGAAAAGGGGCGGTCATTTAATAAAACAATTTGTACAGGAATTTTGAATTTTCTCTCTCTGAACCAATTGAAGAATAGATCTTGGTTTAGATTGAGAATAGCAAAATTTTGGTTTTTATTCTGTTTTCGAGACTCTAGACACCAAATCTACTCATCCCAAGACTGCTGGCATCATCATTTCATCCTTATGGAACACGAGGTTGTAATAATTATGAAGTGAGTAAGCATCCTTAATAGTTTATTTCTTTCCTTTCTGTCTTTTGCTTTTAGAGATGGGGGTCTCCCTATGATGCCCAATCTGGTCTCAAACTCCTGGGGTCCAGCAATCCTTCTGCCTCAGCTACCTGGGTAACTGAGACTACAGACACCCACCACTGCACCTGACCTCCACAGTTTCTTTGTTCAAAGAATCCAGGGGAAAAAAACATATATGGCAAAAGACACATTATACTTCATGAAACTTTGTATTATAGTTCCTGTATGATAGTTCATGAAACTTTAGAGTTTATAAATTATAATATAAATTATATTATACATATAAACTATATAAATTATATTATAGTTTATAAATTATAAACTATAGTTTATAAACTATAAGAGTTTATAATATATGGTTTATAAACTATATATTATAATATTATAGTTTGTAATATATAGTTTATAAACCATATATTATAATTTATAAACTATAGTTCATGTATTATAGTTCATGAAACTTTAATTTTGTACATTTCTTAAAAAAAAAAAACTATTGCTCTTGATTGGATATTTGCCCTTTCAAATCTCATGTTGAAATGTAACCCCTGGTCTTGGAGGTGGAGCTCCGCAGGAAATGTTTGGATCATGGTGCTGGATCCCTCACATATGGCTTAGGTCCATCCCTTTGGTGATCATGAGTGAGTTCACTGGCCATCTGGTTGTCTGAAAGTATGTGGCACTTGTCCCCCTCTCTTGCTCCCTTTCTAGCCATGTGGCATGTTCCTCTCCTTCTGCCATGGGTAGAAGCTCCCTGAGGTCATCACCAGAAGCTGAGCAGATGCTGGTACCATGCTTGTCCACCCTGCAGAACTGTGAGCCAATTAAACTTCTTTTCTTTATAAACTACTCAGCCTCAGTTGTTGCTTTATATCAACACAAGAGTGGCCTAATACAGCTACCCCTAAAGTCTACTAAGATTAACTTAAATGACCTTTCCTGGCCTATATATCTATGAAAACTTAGGGTTTACTCTCATAATCATCAATAACCGTGCATTCTGCACTCACAGAGAGCAATGTCCAGTGCTACAAGCTGAGATATCTTGCTTTGTGGGGTCTACAATCCATTTAGGGGGGAAAAATCTTACACAAGAAAAGACAAATAACAGTATACTACAATAAATGCTAAGAACCATGATGAAGATCAAGATGGAATACATTACATAGAATATGTTCTAAACTTTATTCATTGCAAAACAATTTTCCTTTTCACTTTTATTTTTTGTCCTTGATATGTAGCTTCATGATTGGAACATTTCTCTTTGATTGGTGCATAGTTCTGAATTGCAGAGTTGTGGGAGGACACATTTTCTGTCTGTATTATTAAGGGTGAATAACGTGCTTGCCTCTCAGGAGCAAACATTTTCTAGATCCTCTGGTTTCTCAGAAACCCATAGACGAGCTTGGCAATTGACATCTTTAAATTACTGATGACCTGTAGTATTAATCCTTTCACCTTGCCGAGACATGTCTGCTCAGCCATGGTAATCAGGCCCTTTTTGCTCATCATAATCCCATTAACAAATTGAAAGAGAGAACAAGAACTTTTTTTTTTTTTTTTTACCAATTTCTCTGACAGGAAGCATTGCAAAGGGGTTATAATTATGGATTATGTCTTTTATTATACATTGGAGCAAGCACACATTAGCCTAATTAAAAACACAGTGTGAATATTCAACTGCATCAAGCTGCAAATGTTTAAGGGCTGTCTGTAACAGCTAAAAATATATTTTGGTCTCATAGCAAACCTCTTGTCAAGTTGTATGGAAAACTGAGTTCAAGGATTGAGGACTGCACATTTTTGTGTTGGCAGATTTACTGACACCTCATCATGTAAACACTTGCTAATCTAGGACTCAGAGAGACAAAGCATACCTGATGAACCACAGGATTATAAAGTGAGGCTGCGCTGAGGTTTACCAATGTGAGTAAGTCTGATATTCAGTTTCACTAAATCTCCAAGATTGGCTTAAATTACTTTTAGAAGAACATACCAAATGACTAGAAGTTTACCCCACACCTAGATCAAGATGAACACCTTAAGAAGCTGCCTGTATTCAACTGCAGAGATATTGGGTTGGAATCACAGAACTGTAGAGCTAGATTGGCATATACTGGCAGTATAGTCTAATACTTTGAAATTAGAAGATTTAGCAGGAGGATATGTCATAGGGCACAGTCAGAACAGGACAGCCACAAAAATCTGGGCAAGTTGCATGTTGCCCCACTTTAGGAGGGGTTGATCACGAAAATTATGATGAACAATTTGCAGAGCCCCTTAAGTAGCACTGGATGTTTTTATGGTCCTTAGCCCATTTCATGACTCAGTATCTTCTTACCCTACCTCTTTTAACTACTGAATTTTAAAAGTTCTCATCAGAATATGCTTCTGTCTCTGACCTAAATTCTACTTATTGAAATAGCAACTGTATTCTTTTTGTTTTATGGGAGATGTTTACAATGAAACATTATTTTTTTAAAAAAAGTTCTATGGCATTATTGATCTCAACTGTTAAAACATATTTTCTATTTAAAACAGGTAGGGCACTGTATGCTTAACGGCAGTGCACTAATATAAGCATGTTTGCAAGATACTCTGTAATGAAGCTAACTATATTTACTCACTAAGCAATGGCTAGTAGGAAAGTGACCTTCCAGTGTGTAGTACTATGATGGAGAGAGCTCAATGAATGTGATACATGCTGTCATCTATTTGTGTTGGCAAAAGGGGGCCTGGATCACGGTCATGATGTCAAAATCAAGTTGGATCAGCTTTCTAAACATACATCAGATTCACTCCTGCCTTACATCTCTATTCTGAGTTGCCTTCCTCTTTCACCTAGATAATTCCAATAGCCTCCACGCTGATCACCTATTTCCATAGTTGTCAACCTTTAACAAATTTTCCACAAAACACTCATAAAATATTCTGAAAACATAATCTCATTATCTCCTCTCTTCTGCCCTCTAAACCATTTCAGTGGTTGCTTAGTGCCGCTGAAATAGAGACCTTACCATGGCTCTCAAGCTCAGACCAGCTATCTTGACCTTCTCCAGCTGTCCTGACCATCTTTCTTTTCCACTTATGCACCAAGATGTTTCCTGTCTCAGCAATTTTGAATCAATAAGTTTCCCTTCCTAAAAGCTGTTCTCCTTGCTTTTGGAATAATCAACCCTTTTTTCTTTATCTTGCAAGCTTCAACTTAAGTATTATTTTGCCAAGGAGTTCTTTCTATTCTATAACACAACTGTGCCACATCCCCACAGCAGGGTATCTTGTAATATTATTTTTGAGATTTCTCATAATTATAATTTAACTTGTGCTCTATGTGACTTGATTTATTAGTTATCTTTTTCCTAGATTAAAATTTTCATGAGGTCCCAAACCCGGTCTTTCATTTTCGTCACCCTGTTTCTAGCACAGAGTACAGTGCCTACATCTAAGCACTTGGTAGACACTTGGAATGAGTGAACGAAAGGGTACCAGGTAGCACCTAATATCCACCACACACACAGGGTTAATTAAATCACCCTCTTATTGCAGGGCTGTTGAACATCTTGTTCCATCTCATTGGAATAGTCTCCTTTCTGTTTCACCATAACTTCTGCTTAGCCTTCAAAACCCACTGCAAACATTACTTCATGGTGGTTCATATCCTTGGGTTGGTTCCGCCTATTAGACACTTGTGGCATCATTCCATCTCCATTTATAACATTTTTACAATAATTTGATATTAAATTGTGCAAAAATTTAGTAGTTACCTTTCCTGCATTTAAGCTTCAAGATTTAGTCATTACTTTTCTTGCACTTCAAGAGTACAACTAACATGTGTTTTTTGCTTGCCAGTATCCTAGGTGCTTAGGCTAGTCTTGGCTACATAGTAGGCTCTAAGAAGACCCTTGTGAAATGTATAAATGAATAAATATTCATGAGGAGGAGTTAAATACATCAAGATGTTCACTATGATAAGAGTTGTTACTATAATAATAGTAGTTGTATGTGTACATGTGTGTGTAACATTAGGGCAATCCAGATTTCAGTGGTATAATCCACTGTCTAAATCAACAAAGGCTCTGATGTACATAATCAAAAGCAGGAACATATTTTTATACATTGATTAAGGTTTTTTTAATTGGCCCAGACTTTTCAGGGTTCAGTGAAAAGTGTTCCTTCTTTTTGTTCAATAAGAATCCTCATATTCAGTTATTCATGAACTTATACCACCTGTTTCCCAGATTCAGGGAAACATACAGGAAAGTGTATTCCACAGATATTTGACAGCCCCAGTAAGGCAGAAAGAAAGCTGTCGCTGGGTCATATTGACTTCCTTTACAGATGTCCTAAACAAGAAGCACCAAAGTCTTCTGGCTTAGATGCTGAGAAAATGCATCAGGAGATCATAAGAAACACTCACTGAGTATGATTTTCTCCAGGCTAAATGACCCAATTATTCTAGGATTTTGTAAAAAATGTATTTTCCTCTAAAGGACTACGTTTTCTGGCCACTATTCCAAATTGTAGGAATAAGTACTTCTACTCAAGTTCATGTATTTTTTTCAACTCTTATCTAAAAGGAGGGCACACAAACCCACAAATTATAAACTGTCAGAGCTTTAAGGGTATGCAGGAACCATGTAAGTATACCATCCTTTTAATAATGAGAAAACTGAGGCCTAGAATTTCTGTCTGAATTAGGCAAGGTCTCCTCAGTGGATATAATGATTATCTCTCAGGTACTCATAAGTCTGTGTTGCTTTTAAAAAAATAGGGTTTTTAAAATCCATCAGGGTTTATAGATTCCTCACTGATGCTTACTGAGCAATAGTATTTCTAATGATACTGCTATTGTTTCTTAATTGCCCAGTTGTCTAAAAATCAGTTACTTGTGTTATCAAAATTTGTGATTTGATTAGATGGTAATTACTCTCCTTAGATACTTACATTCTCATATGTGTGTGTGTGTGTGTGTATATATATATATATATATATATATATATATATATATATGTATATATATGCTGAGGAGTCCAGACTATTGGAATAATACAAATAACAAAATGAGCAGATGTAATTTTTAAATGAACAAGTTTATGATTTTCAATTTTGGATATTTTAACACTCAACAAGTGATACTTTGTATATCAATTTTTGTTATTATCTATATTCAACTATTATTTTGTGACTCCCTTATCATTCTAAATGAAATTTAGATATGGAATCCAAGGACTCTAGGATGCTTTAAATCAGACAGTTCTTCATGCAACACTGAAGCTAATCTTTCAAGAGAATGGGAATAGTGTTGAGAGTCTTATTGAGAGATATTCTGGGGTTATCGAGAAATAAATATAGAATAATCAATATAGAATAATAATAAAATTTTATTCTATAATAAAATAAATATAGAATAGCCAATCTCAAGATTGGCAATTTAGGGCTCCTCTAACATTATTCAATTCTTTCTCTTCAATGCCCCATTATAAGCAAGATAGATTTACCATTAATAGTATTACATAAGTATAGCAATTATAGAAACCATTCATATGTGATTCTATATTTCTAGCACTGTGCTAAGTAATTTATATAATTGTTACATTTAGGTTCATTATTCTATGAGGCCAGTTGAAGTAAATACCATTACCATCCCCATTAATAATATTGCAAATTATAGTCAGCATATGATATAATAATTATAATATTAGTAAGAATGAATAAACATGTAAATTGTAGACATTTTTCATTTCCTTTAATAATTCCTTTAATTATCTCAAAAAAATCACAGAATATCTGAGACACATAAAAAATGTAGAATTTTATGCAAATTGAAGCCACAATGAGATACTATTCACTTATTAAAATAGCAAAAGTAAAAAAGATGAACATACAAAGTATTGATGAGTGTGCAGAGGAACTGGAACTCTTGTACATTGTTGAGTTGATATTTAATAATTCAATTATTTGGAACTTTGGCATTTTAGAAAAAGTTAAAATATTTATTATTTAACATATTATTCAGCCATTTTGTTTCTAAGTAGTTACTCAAGAAAAATGAAAGCTATTGTCTATAATGAGAACATGAATGCCCATAGCATCTTTATTTGCAACAACCCAAACCAAAACAACATAAATGTCCCTCAACAGATGAATGGATAAACAAACTGCAATATATCCATGCATCTGGATACTCCTCAATAATAAGAAGAAATAAACAAATGATACATGCCACAACATAGATGAATCGCAAAATAATTATACTGAGTGAAAAAAAGCCAAAAGAGTTACATACTGTATGATCTACTTACATAAAATTCTAGGAAATGTAAACTAATGTAAAGTGATAGTGGATCAATGATTGCCTAAACAATACAGTATGGGTAAAAGCAGAAGGAAGGAATTTCATGATATATAGAAATGTAAAGCAGTTTTTGGAAGGATAGATATGTTTATTGTTTAGACTGTGGTAATGGCTTTACAGGTTTGCAAATATGTCACAGCATGTCTAATGTTTTACTGTATACTTTAAATATAAATTGTTAAATTATGCCACAATAAAGCTCTTGAAATAAACTATAGAATTTCATAAAAGTGCATTTATTGTTAATCACAAGAATTAATAAGTTTAATGAAAATGCTAGCATTAATTATAAATTTCTGAAAATTAAAGTTGATAAATTCACCAGAAAGAGATTCTTTGCATAAAGAAAAAAATACATAAACTTCCAATTTGTCCAATAATAAAAAAATGTTAAAATCTAATAATACATACATTTAAGAATTATCAGAAAGACAGCATAGATTTAATTAACTAAACTAGTAAAAAACAGAAATTCATCAAATCCTGTGAAAATTATGTTGAAAATATGAATAATTACAATAATGTATTAGGGAAATGAAAATAACCAAATCGACTTCAAAAGTGATTTAAAAAAGAAAAATTCAACCATAGAGAAAATTTAGAAAGTTATTAGAGTAATTTGTAAAAGTTTGGTCTCCTGAGTTTTTTAAAATTAGTTATTTCTTTCAAAACTTTACAAAATATACATCTCTTGTGAAATGTTTGCTACTTATAAGAATATGGCAATGCCAAAATAATTTGAACACCAGGGGATTGTCCAGAAGCAAATAGACATATCCAAGGAAAACATAATATGATGCTCTTACAGAAAGAGACAAAAAAAATAAATCAGTTGCAAAAGGGGAAAGATAAGTGACAAAATACAATGAAAAGATTAAATATTTATATTATTTGAAGAAACTATAAACTATTATTTCATATTCGACTTAATTAGTAATAAAAAGATTCACCAAGTTTTGTGTCACATTGTAAAAGTACAAAGAAATTGAGTATGTTTTCACTTTCTTTATCAACTTTTTCTTTACGTTATTTGCTTTTCTTTATCAACTAAAGGGAAAGGGGATTAGGCTGCCTTCAGCTGTAATTCTATCCTGAGGCTTTTACAAAACCTTCTGGCCTTCCAAGAAGGTGTGCGACTATTTTCTATAACTTTCTCTAATATTTTTCCCTTAATATTTTTGCCACCACCCTGACTGAACTACCACAAATCCCTAAGCTGAAATCACACAATCCTTAAATATTATAGTGTTCCAGTGACAAATCCTGCTGTGCAAGTGAGCACCAATTAGAAGACTCTTCTTTGTGAGCCTATTGATGGGGACACATGACCCATTAAACCCTCAACAATTACACCACACAATGTGTGTATCGCACACTAGAATAACACAAACCATGCATGGCAGGGGTTCAGTGATAAGATTTTGTTAAGTCATTAATTCAAAGTATAAATAGTATTAAGCAGAGAAGAAAAATTTCACCCAAAAACTGAACCTTCCAAATGGCCAGTGGCCTCATCTTTCCAAGAGAAAGGCACCAGTAATCACCCAGAGAATATGCTGATCCCAAGTCGATGGCCTCATCCCTGATTCCTTACCTCTTGCTTATGCTCCAGAGTTCATCAACATCAACAGAGAGCTCCATGTTTCTCAAACCTCTACTCATCTTCCTCACCACTATTACTTAAATGCAGTTCTCCATTAACTTGTGCTTAAATTGTTGATACAGTTGCTTAACTGGTGTTCTTGTTTCTGACTTTATCCTCTTCTAATCAGTTTACCTAGTTGTGATCTGTCTAAACTGCATCTGTGACCCTAGGCATTGCTTCTCTAAAATGCTTCAACTCCCCATTTCCAACAGAATGAAACTCAGTCCCCGTAGGATGGTACTCACATTATGGTATATCCACTCTGCTTGTTTTTCCAGCCTCATCTCTGCTAGCCCCTGACACTAACACTATATCTTCATCTGGAAGTAATGCTCATTCCCACGAACTACCAAGTTCTTGTCACTTTGGTGGGATGCACACGTTGATCTTTCCCCCAATCAGATATTCCTGCTCTGCTTTTTTACCTGACTGGCTTCCAGTCCTCCTTTAAGATTCAATTTAGATGCCACCTTATTCCTGAATATGTTTCGTCTGATGTCATGTGTCAGGTGTTTATAGCCTTCCTCTCTCCTGTAACATTCTATATTGTATCTCTATTCTAGGGCTTATCGCAATCTCTGTAATTATTTATTTGTTTCCCCAGATACACTGTCAGCTCCTTGAGGTCAGGAATACTCATTGTATCCTGAGGCAGATTCTCACCCTGGGTCCAGTATATCTCACCCTGGGTCTCATCCTGGGTCCAGTATATTCTCACCCTGGGCCCAAACATTTGTTAAATTCAAAAATGAATGAATCAATGAGTGGTGAAGCGTGTACTTTATGAATAAAATCATTAAAATGTGAACATTATCAGTTTAAAATTAAATGGCTATGTAAGGGAATATTAAGTAATTAGATGAAATATAATAGACTATGGAGATCAAAATTTTTCAAAATTCTACTTTAAGTGTTCGATGCACATAAATTAATAGTCATAAATAGTTTATATGTGTATGCATATATATGTGTGTATATGTGTAGAATGTAATTTACATTAATATGGAAAATATATGCATATGTATGTGTATGTATGTATATGTGTGTATCTCTGTGTGTGTTTCCACAGACACATACGTTTTCCATATTCTTAAAGTGAATCAGTCTGAGTACCTATCAGCGTTTTCATTCAATTTACCAACTAAACCAGCAGCCTGTAAAAGAGTCTGGCTTGCTCATTGCATGTTTTCCTGTGTTTAAGTCATTGCTAGGTCCTTGAGGTCAGAATCTGCTATCCTTTGCATCCCATATGGTGCTGAACACCATGTAAAACACTCAATAATTACATTCAAGTGTGAAGATGGACTTGATCTCATAGGTAAAAAATGGGTAATCTGTTCTTGAGAAGCAGAAATGTGGGTACCAGGAATGCAGAGCAGGCCAAAAGCACCAAACCTGAAATCTCACGAATTTAGGAAAGCTTTTCAAAAGAACTTTAATGCACAGGAGTTGAGGTTTTATTAATAATTCCTTTCTTGAGAGACTCAAGCAGCTTGGGCTGTTTTCAGCTCTTTCAAGTCCTCTCTTCTGCTGATCTAGCGAGAAGCAGCAAATTCAAAGTAAAGCTAAAAGAAGCCTGGAAGCTCAGCCTCTAGGCAGTCATTTTCAGTATTTATGAATGCCTGTAAATGGCTAGTGGTAGCACCATTGATTCTATTTTTAACAGTTGACTTCCTTACAATCAATGGGATTGACCAAATCAACTACCAAGTCAGCAGCCGCAGCAAGAGCATGGCCCAACTGTGCTCCGTTAATGTGGCCTGTGGCTCCAGGTGGGTGTACACCACCAATAAAGCCTTGAGCCGGGGCACACATCCCCTCGCACCAAATACACGCAACCTCTTCTTTCAGCCCCAGATGACCCCCGTTACCTTAGAAAACGTGGTGGACAAAGGCCCAGAAATAAATTATGCAGCTCTTCAGCACCCTCTGGTGTCCAGTCTTCCCAACACTCAAAATACTCTTGGGTTTTAAAAACTGGAAAAGGAGCATTCTCGCCCAAAGCTATCCATCTCCTTGTAATGCACAGGGATCTGGAGTAGGAAATTCTTTCACCTGACATTACCATATCTGTTGACTAAAGAAAACAACTACTGAGAAAAATTTCCCCACAAACTATCATCTAATTAGGGGAACCGGTATCACCTCATCTTTGCATTTTTGCATATAGATAATATGAAAACTGTCTGCTTTTAAATCTGGATTACCTTGTGGGTTACACAAAGTAAAATTTTCTAGAAAATAGTTTATGTAGAAGTCATTAACTAATTTGAATTACTTCAATAAGAGGATAGTCAAAGAGGTACTAACCAAAGTAGCAGATTAATTTTTCTCTTGTCACTTCTCTCCACCCTTATCCATTAGGGAATATTAGAATAATGTAAAGATTCTGTTCAGTAGGCATCAGATCTGAGCCATAGGCTGGATTTTCCTTACAGGTTGAAATAGGACTGTGAACACATCACAATCTCTATGAACTTCAGTTTTCTCAACTATACAACAGGAATATAGGCATAGGTCATCTTCATTAACTTGAGAATGAAATTCAATATATTATGAGGTTACTAGGGTTTGGGTTTCCAAATGATCTGAAGATAGCTTGTGGATACATAAGGTTCATTATTTACAAGTGCATACGATTGAATCTTTTCATAATAAAAAAGTTAAATGACTTGCAGTTGGAATCAATTTATTTGTGTTTCCCTGAATATTAAATTAACAGGACTCTATGGAAATCTTGAACACATAAGAATGGTCGATTCTCATTTTACACTCTCTCATGATTGTATATTTTGGAATAAGCATTGGTAGTTCAATAAAATTTCTCCTTTTTCTAAAAAGTGGCCTTAAGCAATATATGAGAAGAAGTGAAATAGAGAGATGGATTTCTGTAGAAAAATGCCAAGTGTTCTCCATGCAAGTTTTTGTCATAACCGTGCTCACTTATTAAGATCCTACTAGGTACCAAGAGTTTTAGATACCTCATTTTATTTAATCATCCTAACATTCTTGCAAGGCAGATTTTATTATTCTCATTTTGTAGAAAAGGAAACTAAGCCTCAGAGATGCAAAGCAATTTGTCCAAGTTAACACACAACTTGTACAGCTAATATTCAGATCTAGCTCACAGTAAACCCAAAGTCTGTTTTTTGTTTTGTTTTTTTTTTCCATAGAACTAGACTCTTAATTTAGTGAGCAAAGGTAAAGAGGAAGAAATTCCTGACTCTATTGTTCTAGCAGAATAGCTCAAGGCTTTGTTTTCCTAAAAATAGATGGTTTAAAAAAGTCCTGGAAGCAGGCTATCTGGTGTGTGTTAAGTCTCCCTGGCAATGAAAAGTATACAGACCAATTTGGGACTCTATTGGGAGACACACAATCTACAGTACAGAGCCTCTGCTTTCTTATTCACCTTGCTACAGATTTTAATTGAGCATCTACCATGTATCATACACTTCCGTGGTGAACTGGAGTTATTTCTTTAAAAGCCTGTACTTGTCAGAAGAAATGTCACAAATGTCTCTACTTGGGATACAAGGGAGGATTTGCCAACTCCCCCATTATAAGAACTCACTACATCTTGGTATCTGGAGGAGGTCAGCATAACTGAGCTGGTACCCTCATCCATCTGCTGCTAGCCACTACAACGAAGGAAGTCCTTTGGTCCCATACTGCTAGGATGTGAGCTCCAGTAAGAGAAAAGAAGAGTCAGAATGTCTCCACACTTTATGAAGAATTATGGAAATTCTGTTGCTAAAATTGTATATAATTCCTCTGCAGTCACAGGGATGCATTACTGAGAAGTCAAAACACCCACCTATATTCCAACTTATCTCTCTGCTTTACCTCCTCTACCAAGATGTCTTACTCTAACTCATCTCAGAGACAGAACAGCAGGGCTGATATTCTAAGGCCAAGGAGGGCTCACTGTATTTGTAAGTCCATGATTTTGCTTGCTAAAGAGAAAATTCGACAATTACCTGTTAGCTGATATTTCTCTTTCCTTTAGCATGGATTTCTCTTTCTTGATGTTTAAAAGAATTGTTTCAACATCTTGGATGACAACAAGAAGTCAAAGGCATTTGCCACAATTTCCTCCAGCCAGAGTAGCTTAATGTACCTTTCCAGGCTTTGGAAGGAACCATATTGTCACCAATAGTGCTGATAATTCTGCAAGGAGGTAAAAGTGGCAGATCCCGGAAAGAAAGCCAGTTTCCCTTGATGTTATGTTGCAGATTCTTGGTACTATGGGTCTTCAGAATTTTCATTATTGGAAACTCTCATGACTTACAGACCTAGAGATCGGAGGTGTAAACAAAGAGAAGGAAAGCAAGGACTATAGAAAGAAAAAGAAAAGAGGACAACTAGCAAGACAAAAACAGCTAGGTAGTTTAGAATGGAATGCATAAATTCAAATGCAAAGACATTTTTCTCTTGCAAAGCTTCAGTGATATTGCAAATTCAAGCTTTTAGAAAAGCAAACAGTATTATCATATTTTTAATTTTTTTCTTTCCATTTCCTCTTAGCTTATACTAAATCTTCCATTTTCCCTTCTAATTCTTTATTTCAGGATCACTGGATTCTACTGTGTTTGAGAAAAAAAAAGTAGGAGCTATAAACCTAAATTATAGCCAATCAGATTGTACTCACAGCTCAACTACTAGACAAATTGCAGCTCATGAAATTTGCTAAGGGTCAGGAGACTGAGTAATTTTATTTTAATCAGTCTTATTTGAAGCTGGAACGCCTTTGCAGCAAATCCTCTGAACAGGATTTCAGAGAGGATATGGACAAGTCTTTTCTCATCTTTTCCCCCTTGTTTTCTTTTTTCTTAGTAAACTATTTCACGTTTCTGACAAATAAGGAGAAATAAAAGTTGAAATGGTCAAATTTTATTGCAGTGTTGAGTGAAAGCTTGTCTAGAGTTTATGTTGGCTCCAGCCTCTCTTTCAATGCAGAATTAAGCTCTCTGAATCTCATTTTCAGCATTTATTTACATAGTTAAGTCCCAGGTGGAACTCAGGCCCAGCCCCAAGACCGCAAATGCTCTGCTGACTGTGGGGCCTTGCTGTGGTTCAGATTTCCAGAACATTATTCCATGTCACAAGAGACCTTGCAGGCTACTCCTAAGTCAGATGGACAAATATCACTGCAACACAGCTGCCTCCTCAGGAACTGGGGAGCAAATAAGACCCTTGCAGAGTCACTGAGTACAGGATGGATACAACAATAATTCACAGCAATCTCTCAAATTTGTAATGCAATATTTGCTGCATCTCACAATACAGAGTCGCACCACAAGAGAGGATAAACAATTGTCACTCTGTTAGTCCAAGAGGCAGGGTAAGCATCTCATGGACTCTTCTCTAGCTTTGAAACCCAGTTTGTGGAAGGATCCATACAACAGTTAAACCTGTGAACAGGGAAAGATCTGCTATTTAAGAAAGGGAATTTAGCAAAAGCCCAACTTGTCAGATGTCAGCTCATCAAAGTGCAGCCCAGCATGGGATGGTTTTGAAGAACCAGTATCTTCCAGTTTATGTGCACCTCATATGCATAAAATGATTCTAGTGGGAGTAGCTGAAGGGCTGGAACTGTCCATGCCATTCCTCTTCCTTATCATGTTCTTTCTCCTTTATGTTTTTCATCTCCAGTTTATTCGTAGTTTGTTTGTTTAGATCAAAGAAATTGATAACCCTCACCAAATACTTTGTGATAGCAAAAACAATACATAAGACTAGTTTGACATTTTAGGAGGCTTATTAACTTAATGTAGGCTTATTTATTACTCTTGGTTTCAGGCCAAACACAAGGAAAAACAACATGAGAAAGACATTGTTAGTGACTTCAAGCAGCTGAAGACCTTGGGTGGCCAAATCATCTGGGGATATGGGGCAGGCCAGGTGTAGCTGCACTTTTCTGCCAGGATGGGACAGAAAATGGCAAGATACCTAGATGGAGTGTCTTTTCTACTACAAGGTAATAATAGACAGTGTAATCCAGTGAGGGCATCCTCTTTGATAACTATACTAGCTAACACTTATTTCGTACTTACTTCGTGCCAGAATTGTGTAACATGCTTTATGCGTATAACTGTATTTAATTCTCACATCAGGGCTATGGAGTTTTCACTAAGGGTGCCATACCCATTATACAGAAAGGAAACTGCATCACAGAGTTTCTGTAATATTCAAGGTCAACCAACCAAAAAGGGACAGAATCAGGATTCCAATTTGGATAGTCTTGTTATAGTAGTTAACTCGTCCAACATGAGCAGAGCAGGAGAGGAATCCCTCAGTCCCCACACCAGCAAAGTCAGGTGACCATCAAGTGATGGTGAGGCAGTTGTTAACTGTCTTGCCAAAATTATAGCTGGTTGCAGCCAGCTCCAGGGAAAGCCAGTCTCCCATTAGATAGAAAAATCTGAAACTGATGATCAGAAGCTTCTCAATAAGATCTCAGGAGTTGGTCACATTGGCTTAAGCATTAAGAGGCAAAATGATGGAGTTTACTAGTGTGTATGACCTTCTAAGGACGACATTCAACTGGTAAGGGAAGAAAGAACACCTTAAGTGAGCATTCATACAACTCCAATAAACACACTGCACATACTCACCTCCCATGTGCTAGCTGGCCACTGTGTGTGTGGACAGCCCACCCCAAGGGAAGAATCAGGGGAGAAGGGATGCAAGACCCTGGAAGTATGCCAACATATAAAACTCCAAGTCAGAGGTCAAACAGTGCACTTGATCTGTCAATAATCAGGATGGCTCTCTTCCAGGTGTACTTTACTTCCTGCTCAAAAGCTTTTTAATAAGCTTCTATACCTGCTCTAAAATTTGCTGTGGTCTCTCACTCTCTCTTATGCCCCTCAGTCAAATTCTTTATTCTAAGGAGGCATGAACTGAGGTTGTTGCACATACTATAGATTTGCTGCTGTAACATACTTTGCTGCTGCCTCTTGGATACGTTCCACTGCTAACAGGCTGACTGTAAAGCATGTGGTTCCATTTCTAAGAAGTATGAAAACATTATTACCTTTCTTGACATGAATCTAAGAAAAGAAATTTTTTCTTCTTAACTTTAAGGAGCTCTGCATGTGACTTTGTCTAAATCCTCAAAGGGAAAGAAATATGTATTCCTTAATAAGTGAATTAGAATTGCAATCTCCATATCTTAAAACCACCTTTATTTTTTTTCCTTAATAGGAATGCCCTGAAACTAATAATCGTATTTCAAATAAGCTCTCATAATTTTCACTTAATGCTTTTGCCTTTATCTGGAGCCATTTTTAATAAAGAGAAAATAAGAAATAAACAAACAAGAAAAATAAGCTTATCCAAACCATTTCTCTCTATTCCTTCACATTCACCAAGAAACATAGAGCTTGTGCTAAGATTTTTTTTACCACCAACAACAAAAAGTTTCCAATGAGTTTCTTAAGAATTTGATTTTATTACAGGGCAAGTAATTATCACCAGAATTTAACAGTAATTTAAATAATTTTTCTACTTGACTGTAAATTCCTAAAGGGTACATTTAGTTGTTGGAGTCTGAGACTGACATTTTAAAATGTATGATCCTAAATTTGTATTGCCCCCAGCATCCCCAAACTCTGCCTTTCCTCTAAAACTTTACTCACTGCTCTGACGTGTTTTGTTGACTGAAAACATTCTCTACATAAACTTCATGGAGTTAGTGTTGAATTTCTGCAGTGAATGCATTTTTCATGATTAAAAGTCACAGCATGCTTCTTGTCTGCAGAACACGGTTCTAGGAGAGCAGTCATTCTTCGTTATGAGTTCCTAAGTCACAACCAGTTTTAAACTTTAATTCATTTCAAAATATGTAGATTTAGCAATAAAATTGTGGCACTGTGAATTTGGGACAAAATATCTACTTTGGCATTTTATTTTCACACCACTTTTGTGTACAAGGAAGACATTCCGGATACACCTTATCAGTCAGAGTCCCAGTAGAAAAGGAATGAAGGATACAATGTAGAATAATTTAGGATCTAATTACAAAGATGTAGGCTGGAATAGAGAAAGTATAAGTAGGGGAGGTACCTGGGATTAGCTGTAAAGCAGCTGTTGTTATGAGCCCTAGGCCTGAAGGGCAGCAAGAGGAGGAAGTCACAGGATCCACAAGGACAATGTCACAGTCAACAGGCCACCCTCAGAAGAGCAGTGATCTTCTGCTGAGGAGCATAGATATCTCAAGGAGACATCACAGGAAAAGAGCCAGGTAGTAAATACCCCCCTTCACCTCCTATCTCCCTTTTCCCCTTGTCTTCCTGAGTCTTATATTGACATGGAAGCCAGATGGTGTGGGAGTCCCTTAATGTAGTCCATTAGAGGTCAGTCCATTACAGATCTAAGAAAGATGGAGAAGATAGAGAAAAGTTCTGGGGGCAAAAGGCAAATGCCCTGCATTACCTGTAACACTGTGTTATTATAGCAAGTGTCCGACACAACTGGTTCAGTATCTGCTCTGGCACTTAGCGGATGAGTCACCATAGGCAAGTTAATTGGGCTCGCTAAGCCCTGATTTTCCACTCTGGTATGAAGAGTCAGATTTCTCCCTTAAAGAAATTAAATGAAAGAATGTGTACATATCATCATGGCTAATGCCTGGAACAAAGGAAAAAACTTAGAGAAGATTTTTTTTCCCCATTCCCTTTCCAAGTGGCAACTGTTTTCCGTAACTATTCTTATTCTCATTCTGTTTTCTCCTTTGATGAATGTCACTTATACACAGAGAGAATGTCTTACTTCTTGAGAAAATATGAAGGTATTTGTTCAGGAACTTAACTCACAACTTTATCTCCTTTGGAGCTATGCCAAATCAAATGAATAAACCAACAGTCAGAGGGTAGTTTTCTGATGATAAATTTTGTTTTGTTTGAGATGGAGTCTTGCTCTGTAGCACAGGCTGGAATGCAGTGGTACAATCTTGGCTCACTGCAACCTCCGCTTCCCGGGTTCTGGTTCAAGCAATTCTCCTGCCTCAGCCTCCTGAGTAGTGGTAATTATGGTGTGCACTACCATGCCCAGCTAATTTTTGTATTTTTAGTAAAGAGAGCATTTCACCATGTTGGTCAGGCTGATCTTGAACTCCTGACCTCGTGATCCATCCACCTCAGCCTCCCAAAGTGTTGGAATTGCCTACGTGAGCCACCACGCCTGGCCCTGATGATAAATTTTAAAGTACTGCATCCAATCAGACATGAGTTAATAAATTTTGATTTTTAAAAAATACTTTCTGAAGTAATTGATAAGGCATGTTTCTCAAATATGTCTGCTTATTGACTAACTGATGCTCATAGATCATTGAAGTGTGAGTCCCTTTGTTTCAGGGATGGATTCCCATGGAGAAAGTCAACTCTGTTCTACTAGTGACACATCTCCAATCACCTGGACCTCCTGTAACTAAATCTTAGCTCTTTCAATTCGTATTTGCAAAGTGAGGCCAGATCACCATAAGAAGGCACTCTGAAAAGGCAACTTTTAACTGAGTTTTTTAAAAAATGATAAAGCATGAAAAGAACAGCTTGAGAGGCAAAATTAAGAAAAGTAGATTTTCCTCGGTCTCAACTTACTTAATATTTACCAATGACTCTTTCTCATTATGTACCCTGAAAATTGCTACTCTTTACAGGGAGAATTAGTTTATTTACTTCAGTTTATTAATAGTATCTCACATTTCTTAAGTGTGTTAGCATTTATGTGTGTGTGTGTGTGCGTGTGTATGTGTGTGTGTGTGTGTTTGTATTACCCTGATAATATTCAGAAGAGCAAAAGTGGGTAGACATATATTCATTTTTCTTCACAGATGAGGAAACAGGCTCACAGAGATTATAGAACTACTTGATAACAAAACCAGAAATCAGTCAATAAGCATAAAGTATGTAACATCATTTTAATATTCACCCAAATGTTCATTTAAAAATTTCAAGCTGGGCGTGGTGTCTCATACCTGTAATGCCAGCATGTCAGCATTTTGGGAGCTTAAGGTGGGAGGATCACTTAAGCCCAAGAGTTTCAGAACAGCCTGAGCAACATATTGAGACACCCATCCCTACAAAAAAAAAAATTTAAAAATTAGGTGGGCGTAGTGGTGCAAACCTACATCTCAGCTACTCAGGAAGCTGAGGTGGAGAGAACATTTGAGCCCAGGAGATCGAGGCTGCAGTGATCCCTGTTTACGTTACTGCACTCCAGCCTAAGTGGCAGAAAAAGACCCTGTCTCAAAAAACCAAACTACATCAAACCAAACCAATGTTTCTATAATCCAGACACTGTGCTAGGCCCAGAGATTAAACAATATAATGACTAAATTATCATCTCTTCCCTCAAGTAACATGTTTCCAGTCCTTTGCTAAACACTGTGTGATAGCTAAAAGTGATCGTGCTTTTAGGCTAAACAATGACCAAACTCTACTTGAGTCAGGACTCTTACTGATTCAATATTTATGTATTGTGTATCCAATAATCCACATATTTCTGTATAATTTTTCTTTGTTAGTGGAACAGGTATATGTAGAACTGGTCTCGATGTTGAAGTAATACAATTAATCTCACTGTTTTTATCAGCCACAAATTGAGAAATTGTAAGTCCCAGAAAAAAAATCACAACTACTTCTAGATTTAATTCTGCAACATATAGATACTGATTTCTTTTTCCACCTTTTTCCATTCTTCCATCTTTCCTTTCTTCACGATTTCCTTATGAAAATATTTATAGAGCAATGCCTATTCTGAAAAGCAAACTTAATTTGAAAATCAAAATTTCCATTGATGAGAAATTTCCAGTTTAAAGGGAAAACATGCAATCAACTCAATGGCCATAAAATGTAATTGTTCTGAGATGTTTAAGTATAGGACTCTATGGTAGCATAAAGAGAGAAGGGAGTTTTTGCAAATAGAGCAGATTAGAAGAAGAGATCTCTAGTGGTTAGGAATGACTGATGCCTGTTAATGAGGGGTAGAAAGATCCAGGGTGGAAGGTTGATATGAGCAAAATGCTAAACAGCTTTATGTGCTGTGCTGGAAAAAACTACCACCAACAGCAATCTTGATTCACAAGAAGAAATGATAGAACTTCATTTCATTTAGTCAATCTCTCTCTGTCTCTTTATCTCTCATTTTGAAGGATACCTTTGTTCTACCTTTAGTGGATAGTTCCATATGGGAAGGTTTCTGACTAAAATTTAAAATTTCAGGGCCCTGTGTAATACTAATGTCACATTAACATATAATAAAGACTTAGTAGTGAAGATGTTGAATCATGAGATGCTCAGAGAAACACAGAATGAAGTAGAGCTGCACCTTTGAAGGATGGCTTGGATTTATTTTATATATACACAGGAGTCATATGCAAAATTGAAACATCTCCTGTGGCATGGGTACTTTCATCAGAACAGATGTGTGTCCAATCAAAACTGTTGCTGGAAGTAAGTACATGCTGAAAATCAATGCTGGCTGTGCAGGAAGGAAAAATGCCTTTGAGGACCTGAGATCACTTTTCAAATCTTCCTGCCAGAATAGTTCTGAGTGCTTTGAGGAAAGAAGGGAGAAAGAAACACAAAAAATCAAACCCTTACTACTGGTATTCATGTCCTTATCAATTGTACAACTAATTGATCATACAGCCTTCACTACATGAATTTCCTTTCTGAAGCATCAATTTTCAAATGTGACTCAGTAAATTCCTATTAAAGTCCTAACTCATTAACCCAGGATAAAAAAATATCTCATGATCATGTCCAGTTAGATTATTTGAACATATTCCTCATATGCTTACATTACTTGAGCTATCTGGTCAGACCAAACATGGCCCTACCATCAGTATTGCCTCAAGAAAATTTGGTTTAGCAGAAAGAACATGGAGCTTCCGTTTGGCATAGCTCAGTGTGAGTCTTGTTTCTAAATCTGTGAACTTCGGTTACTTCATTAACTTTGCTGAATCAGTTTCTTCATTTGGAAAATAAGATGAATAATATCTACCTTGTAGGACAGTTGCCAGTATTAGAGAACATTTTATAAAATGCCAAGTGATGTGCCTTGCACATAGGAGCTTCTCAATAAATGGTGGCTGTTATTGTAATCTCTTTCTCTTGGTTTCTATTTGGCAGCTATTGAGCATTTCTGTGCTCCCCAAGGTGCTGTCCCAGTTCTTCTACTACTATGTTCAGTTGATGTCAATTAATTTCTTTTAAATTGTTAACTGGTAGGGAGTCAAGGGCCCTGGCTATGACTCTGCCATTGGCACATTTAATAACCTTGAGCAACTCATTGCATTTTCTGAGCTTTAATTTGCATAGCTATAATGTAAGGCATTTGGTTACATGATTTCCTTTTTTTTTTTCTTTTTGAGATGGAGTCTCACTGTCACCCAGGCTGGAGTGCAGTGGTGCAATCTTGGCTTACTGCAACCTCCAACTCCCGGGTTCAAGCGATTCTTCTTCCTCACCCTCCTGAGTAGCTGGGATTACAGGTCTGCATCACCACGCCCGGGTAATTTTTATATTTTTAGTAGATACGGGGTTTTCACCATGTTGATTAGGCTGGTCTCAAACTACTGACCTTGTGATCCACCCACCTCGTCCTCCCAGTACTAATTACAGAAGTAAGCTACTGTACCCAGCCTGATTGCATGATTTCTAATATTGCTTCCTGCCCTATGATTATAGATTTAATGGTATTGATTGGTTGAGAAAGCATCCCTAGCCCATGATTTGTGAGTTCCTTGGATTCTAGAAAAATTTCTTATACATCATTTTATTCTGAGTCCCCTAGATGTCTAGTCTTGATTAATTGATCAATTTTGATAACAATAGGCAATCAATGACTTAGCCCATTGGCTTTTCCTGGGGTCATGTTGATAACAAACAAGTAATGAAAATGGCCACATATACATGACCTTAAGATTTGTGTTTGATTTTTTCTAGGCTAGTCCAAAACCTCTGTCAAAATCTTGGTGAGCATATGCACATGCAACCAAGGAAATTAAATGAAAAACTATAAGTGTGTTTTGCTGATGAAATTTCCAGGTCTTTTCCTTTGACCCCAGTTTGCCATAGATAGAAATGAAAAGCTCCAGACTACTGCCAAATACATGGGTCATAGTGATTGGTGTACCCCGTTAAGATCTAATAAAGGAACCATTTTGGCAAGAAACCCACATATGTAGCTATTTAACTGGCAGCAGATATAGAATATGCATTAAATAAAAACAATTATGTCTATCAAATGTATTAGGGAAAAAAGGAGAGATATTTCCAAAGTGAAGATGGTTGATGGGCTACAAAAAGCAAAATGAAGGCAATTGGTCTTGATAGAGCAGCTCCTTGTATTACTTTTTTTTTTTTTGTCATTTTTAAATAGGACACTCTGAGATATCTTGACTTCAGGCCAGTGTAAATTGCCCAGAGCCTATACTGACTGGATCAGTTTTTTTCCATGGAACTTAACGATCAATCACCCCCAGTCAACATTATCTTTGTATACATACTCATCAAGAATTAATGCTTTTTTTTTTTTACCTTCTTCAAATACACTAATTGTTTCTAGCAAACTTTTGCCTTTAAAGAACAGGAATCAGAAGCTCATTTATACTTAATGTATTACATGTAAGAGATGTTTCGAAAAGATTTACTTCTATCACCATCAACTTCATCATCCTGACAATCCAAATATATAATATTATCATTCATTCAAAATTTTTATTGATTTTTTTTTGTAATGCCCTGGAAAATTAGCTAAACTCCAGTTATACAGTAGGGAATGAAACGAGTAAAGTCTCTATTCTCATGGAGATTTTAGTCTAGTAGGATGAACAGAAAATAAAGAAGCACATGAATGATTACGAAAGCAGCATTATGAAGGAAATAACTGGGATGTTTAAGAGTAGACTAACAGGCATGGCAATATTTTAGATAGATATCCTAGGGAGGACCCATTGATAAGGCATCATTTAAAATGGCTGTCATCTGTTTATAGGCTATTAGTTAATCAGATCTCATACTGTAAAATGTAGCTGCAAGTCAGAACTGAAGGGCTGGAACAGTGGATCTGGAGTGAAAGTGAATTTGTTTGTTCATTTGCAGCCATAAGAAAGCGTGCCTGGCCTGAGTAGGGTACTGAATAAAGGAAAACGGTTGGTATTTTGGAGTTTAGGTAAGGCACAAGGGGATGGTAAGAGAACACAAACACTAATGTCAAGTGTGTATAAGGTTGATTGTACCATGCCATCATCTATGATCTGACTTCCCTTCCCTCACCTCCCAATAAGCAGGAGTAAATCTGAGCCTGTCTTTACTCTTTCCAAAAACCTGGAGTCTCCGGACCGTTCTTCCTTTGCCTTCAGTTTGTGTGTATTCTGTGGTGGGCAGGTCAATAAAAATCTACCCACAAAGTCCAAGGAAGCTGACAGGCTGAAGAAAGAGGCTGACATGTCTCAGAAAGAAATATTTAATACAGACTTACTAACAGAAGCCATGTCTGTGTCTCAGGCAATGGTGAGATAAAGCAGCGGAACCTTCTACCATTATCCCCCAGATCCAGGGCTTATACATCATAGGGGGAGGGTGATTCAGAAGGGATATGTAGGACAACTGAAGTATGATAACATCAAGATTGTTTGGCCTAAGGATAACCTTTATGGTAAGTTCCTGCTCTTACACAAGAAACAATAAATAAACTGGAAACCTTAGAGGACTCCCCAGAACAGGGGGTAATAAGAAGCAGATCAACATCCAAGATGGAATTGCTTCGGCCTCCCCAGCATCTATTCCTTTTCCCACTCCTCTGTCTGGGGAGTGCTCAATCAATATGAAAGATATTTCAAGATAAATGTGAGATCATTCAAAACACAAAGTCTTGGCCGGGCACGGTGGCTCTCTCCTATAATCTCCGCACTTTGGGAGGCTGAGGCAGGTGGATCACCTGAGGTCAGCAGTTCGAGACCAGCCTGGCCAACATGGTAAAATTCCATCTCTACTAAAAGTACAAAAATTATCCAGTCATGGTGGCCGGTGACTGTAATTCCAGCTACTCAAGAGGCTGAGGCAGGAGAATCGCTTGAACCTAGGAGATGGAGTTTGTAGTGAGCTGAGATGGCACCATTGCACTCCAGCTGTGTGACAAGAATGAAACTCCATCTCAAACACACAAACACACATGCACACACACACACACACACACACACACAAAGTCTCTGAGATCATAAGATCATACTCTTTTGGTTGCAAATCTTGCCTCAGAATAAACCATCTATACAGGCAAGAATAAAATTTGCCAATATTTGCAATCTCTATTCAAATGCTCACATAGCCCCAACAAGCATTTACACCTGAAATGGGCACTCAAGAAGAATTGTGAACTTTGTCCCCTTTGTATAGTCTCCTACCTTAATTTTGAAATGATAGGTTAATCCTGCAATCCCTTGTCATGGAAGAGTCCACATGCAAACTTTTTGTGCACACTTCTGAATTTTTTCAGAAATGGGATGTTTGCTTAACCACCTAAGAGAGAAGCATGAGGCAGACACAGCCACATGCCAGCAGTAACCCATGAACATGATTTCGAGCTGCTGGAATTCACAGACTTCAAATCTGCAAAGGAAAGCAGTTAGTCCATCCAGCTGCGCTGACAACAATGTTAACGAAATTCCCTTTATACAATGGTTTTGCTGAGGTCAGGTGATTACCTCACTAGGACCCTGCTTGCAAAATTGCAGAGATCAGGAAAATGTGGGGTGGCTGGAAGCTCATCAGCTGGATAGCTGGAAAACTAGTTTGGAAAGCTGTCAGTTGAGAGATGTTTCCAACATATCAGCGGTATGATGTCCAGATAGCAGATTGCATAATAACTAGTGCAGCAAATAGATTGATTTCCCTCCCCTAGAGGAAAATGTTTGACCCAAGGATATGACCCATTTTTTTAGCAGACTTTCTCCATGAGGGTCCTGCTGGACTTAACACACTTGAGTGCCCAGCAGAAAGCAGTATCCAGAAGTTCCAGCAGCCTCATTTTTAACTGGAAAGTAAAGACCAGCCCCAAAATATCAGAAAGTATTTCCCAACATACACTCCATTAATGAAATCAGTTATCTATTATAAGCATCCTTCAGAATATATATAAAATCTCATGTCTTAAAATACAGCATCTGTTAAACATCTTTGCAATGTGTATTTAGCTTGAAGATCTACTTTTCTTTTTGCCTCTTCGTTTTTTAATTTCACCTTATTTTGCCTTTACCAGGTGAGAATTTAATTATATCAAACCTCAAATAATGATATCTTTAATTCTTTTTAAAGCTATTTTTTATTGTTTAGTTCTTTATGTGAGTTACGGTGCAGCAGAGTTGATAGAATTCTAAGAAATTAATTAATCAAATTAATCAAACTGCCAGATGCTTAAATACAAAATACTGTAAATTAGATATTGTTTTTGGCAACCACCAAAATTTAATGTAATAATCAAATGGCAATTGTGCTAGTTATTTTTCTTTCCTACTTTGTTTTCCTGTTTTTTTTTTTTATGTTTTAGTACATAACTTTAGATTTAGTTGGGCCAGGAACACATTATTGGATTCAATAATGGAAATAGTCACTTTCAGCCAAGAAGACTATATAATGGCAAAATGCCAGCTGTAAGTCTCTTGGTTGAGTTGATGAAAGCTGAGTCAGCAATGTTCTTCAAAGACACATAGGTTCATGTGTTTTGGCGCTTTAAGTAATTTCAAGACTTCTAGTTCTGCACACTGCTTTCAGGAAGTTAAAATAATATTTCCATTTTATTGCACCTGAGGTTCAGAAAGGTAAAATAAGCTTCTTAAGATCATAAAGTTATGTTAGAATGATCTAGAATTCAGGCTTATGCCTAACAATAGTGTCCTTTTGCTATTCCAGTGACAAATAGGTATTTTATATGTCATTTTCTTTGGCTATATGCATAGTAGACACTGTTAATCAATGATGATTTGCTTTCCTGCTAAGCATGGAAGCAGCCTCAGAAACACATTGCATCTTATCAAAATAGTCAAGGAAGAAAGGTACTTCCTGTCTCTGTGTTGGGCTATGCTCCCTTAAAGTACAGAATCAAGGGGCTCAGATTCAAGTCTTGTAGTAGAAATCAGCTTCTAAATTAAGAAAGTCAATTGATTGGCTGACCTATTTCTATTGTTACTCCATATGAATTACCACATGGTACATTCACTGATGACCGTTACTAAGAACCATAAAGGCAACTGTGATGGCCAAGTCAACTATAACCCTTATTATCTAATCATATTTTGAGGATGTGTCTGGAACAAGAGATCTAAATAGAAATCTTTCAAGTTAAACTCTCTTTTATATATATCCATGGTGCAAGTATTATTTTCTTGAGAGTGGATTAATTATTAAGGCATAATAGTTGCCAAAATATATTTTTCTAAAATTTTGCCTAAAATTAGTGGGCT
Source organism: Cheracebus regulus (assembly GCA_963574635.1). Lineage (NCBI taxonomy): Eukaryota > Metazoa > Chordata > Mammalia > Primates > Pitheciidae > Cheracebus > Cheracebus regulus. The sequence goes on along the minus strand of CAUYQU010090205.1, from coordinate 34,957 downwards.
TAAGCTGTAGATTATGAAAGACAATATTCTTCAAATGTGTGCTCTATGATTCAAGGGTAAATAGGTCCCACAGGAAAAGTTTAAGAAAGTGGTGTTGTTTAGCTTGGCAAAGAGGAGACTAAAGGGTGCTCTGAGAATTGTGTTTGAAATATGATGATCTATTAAAGAAGGACAGGAACCAGCTGTTCTTCATCTCTAGTGAGGAAAGAATTGGAAATTGATTCAATAGGAAAATCAGATTTGGGTATCATTGGCCTTTCCTAATTAACCCCACTCCTTTTCTGAATATTTATCATTTTTTTCATTAGATCCTGGGTATTAGTATACAGCATAACATTCTATATGCATATTCATATTCCTAATATCTTCCCTAGATATTTTAGTTTTCATCTATCAAGAAACATTTTGAGTACCTGCTGTGAGTCAAACTTAGTGCATAGGATTTACTTAGTAAGCAACCCAATGGCATAAACAGTTTCCCCAAGAAACAATTAATACTTGCCTATGGTTTATTTAGTGTCCTGGAATTTTCTGAGTATAAAAAACAAACCTAAATTTACTCTAGTTCTTCATGGTGAACTAAGAATCATTGCAAGTATATCTTCTTTCTTAACACCACCACTGTAACCGTCACGTATATACCCCACAGAGAGCTCTTGCTCATTTTCCAAGTTCTTTCATATTGCCATATTTATCAGTCATGTGCTGTATTGTTTTTCAAGGCAAAGTATTTTCACAGAAATAAGAGAAAACCTGGATATCATCTCAAAAATATCTTTCTTGGAAAGTCAGTACATCCAAATAACATTATGGAGTAAATATACAATAAACCTATTTTATACAATATAATAAAACACAAAATACATAGTCTAAACACAAAACCTCTGATCCTTCTTCTTCAAACTTATACCTTTAAAGAGGAATAAAGAAATGATAGGATGTGCGTCTCCTAATTTGAAGGAGAGGCTGAGTAGATCTTGAAAGTTTTCCAAAAATAAAATTCATAATTGGTAGCAAGGAAAACATCATTGATTGTATCATTAGACAAGAGGTGAAAATGAGGCCTTCAAAAGTAGGGGGGCTCACATGACATCTTCCAAAGCCAAGTCAGGGTATCGATAGGGAATTTAGTAATCCCCACTCTTAGAAATTAAATCCTATGCCAGTAGCCTATCTCAACACAACTGGCAGGAAGAAAAGAAGAATGGACATCATTAAAAGAGCTTTCGAATTTAGAGGAAGTGTGTCCTATGTGATTCTTATTTTTGTTTTCCTAAGTCTCTCTTCCTAAAAAACAATACAATTCCTAATACGAAAATGATGTATGAGCTTGAATTTACAAGCCACAAGAATGCAAGACCTAAGAAAACTGTGCCATCAGCTAACATCACATTTAGGAAAAAAGAAAACTATAGAGCAAAAAGAAGGGATGAGTATAGAAGGCTAGAAGGAAGGAAAGCTGTCTGATCGGTCAGGCATGTTGGTTCACACCTATAATCCCAGCACTTTGGGAGGCCGAGGCAGGCACATCACTTGAGGCCAGGAGTTTGAGACCAGCCTGACCAATATGGTGAAACCCCATTTCCACTAAAAATAAAAAAATTAGCCCAGCATGGTGGCATGCACCTGTAATCCTAGCTAGTCGGGAGGCTGAGGTGGGAGAATTGCTTCAAACCAGGAGGTGGAGGTTGCAGTGAGCCGAGATGATGCCACTGCACTCCAGCTTGGGCAACAGAATGAGACTCAGTCTCAAAAAAAAAAAAAGTTGTCTGAGTGACTTGACATTTCATGAATCCAGGGAGTCAGTCTGAGAAGCGTGGTTCTGTGGCTGAGGAGTGGAAAGCCCCATATGGAATTGGCAGAGATGTATCGGAAAATATAGGCAGCTTTATCACTGGAGGTGAGTTATAATTTATGTGTAAGCAAAATACTATGCAACAATAAGGACAGGGAGAATCTTGGAAGACTCTTTATAAGAAATAATTTTTGGCCCAAGATAGAGAAAAAAGTTGGGCAAATGGATAAGGGAAGTAAAAAAATGTAGAAAAATTATAGAGAATGTTTTAGCTATTCCAGAAGTATCAGTTTATGCTTCATATAGTAGGAGATCAGGCTCAAATGTTAGCTTTTTAAAATTCCAGGCTTATAACTGTCAACTGTCCCTGACTGAAAATCTGTGAATAGATTACAAACAAAGAGCCAATGCAAATGATAGTGGATCATTTGTATAGGAGATGAACAAATTGAAGAGTAACACCTATTTGTGCTACTGCTTGAAACTAGTCTAATGCTGATGCCAGGAAGGATGGTAAATTTATGATGTTTTAAAGATTTCAGAGTTGGAAATTCATCAGTCCTATAATTGTGCCTGACCCATAGTTGACCTGTGATGGTATAAGCAGAAATGCTTCAGGTGAATAGGGCTACCATAAAACAACTAGTAGGAACAGGTGGCAGATGCTGTCAAATAATTTAATCACTTTAAAAACAAATCTATTATTTTCTTTTTTTTTTTTTTGACTTTTCTCTTTATCATCTCAAAGCATTATAAGCTGATAGTTGGCTAATCCATGAAATATAAGTAATCAAGCACTGAGAACTTTCTGATTTGATTCTTAACCAGAAGCTTTACACACACACACACACACACACACACACACACACACACACACACACACCACACATATGGATTACAAAGTGACAATGAAGAACTGAAATAACTTTTAATTTATTTCTGAAATTAGAACCATCTTCTCCCAAATCACTGTGGCAATTGTGGCCAATATATTCATTACACTCTAGACATGAGTAGAGATTTTAGAAATTCTAAATCTTGTCCTAAGTAACTACTCTGGTCAAAGTATTTGGTTTAGAGTCAATCTACATTTCCCCTGAGTTAATGTGAATTAATTACATCAAATTTATTTTATCTATATAGGTTAACATTTGGCAGATTAACCTTTCTTCTTGTTCTGAAACTCAAGGTCTTTTTAAAGTTGGCTTTGTGTTTTTTTTTTTTTATGACTGATTTTAGGATACAAGTCAATAACTGAGTTCAAGTGCATTCTGGGATCCCCTTCCAGCTCCCCCAGGGTCCCTGAGCAGGACTCTTTTAGCACCTGAAAAATTTGGCACACACTGAAGCAATTAGCTTTCTTTCACACCTAAATTTACCTCCACCCCATGCAAACTTGCAGCTGTTCTCTTGCATTTGTTACTCAAATGATCTCTTTGGCAAACACTGAATCATGAGACTGAGGCTACATAACCTTGTTGGCCTCCTAGGGACCTGGTCCTATTTCTTTACAATATTTTCTTCTCTACCCTTACTTGGGAAGTCATTTTGCACATTAGCATTGGGAACATTGAGTGCCTGCTCTATTGCCTTTCAACATATGGTTATAAAAAACAAATGCACCTTCTTGAACTGTTTACATCTAAGAGTTACAATTTTCACTGGTTTTAACTGGATTTTCACTGGTTTTTAACTGGTGATTAGTAAGTATTTATTTTATCAAGGTACTTATTTATTTCATGGTAGATTTATTATTTACTGTGTAAAAAATACAATGTTACTTGACTATGGGTATTAAAAAGTAATTGAAACCTTATTTCCACCTTTTAGATGTATAGGGTCAAAAAAGAAAAGCATTCTCTTACTCCTCTGAAGTTGGCTGGAAATGAACTGATAAGAGTCAGATTAACAGGAGAAAGACAATAAATTTTAGTTTAATGTGCAAGGTTGGGGGAATCACAGGAGAGTGATTACCCAAATAACCCATGAGGTCAAATGACTATATACCCTTCTTCATAGTGACAGAGGAGATGGGGGATGTAGGTAATTATTTCGAGGGGTAGTAAAATGTTTATTAGGGAGAGTAAGTGAACCTGGGGAACAGAAATTTGTTTTCAAGTGATTCTCTTTGGAATTTGATATGATCTTTTGAAAAAGCTTATACAGGTGTAGTTACATTCTTCAGTCCTCTAACGGTGATAGAGAATCCAGTTCCAAAGAGGATATAAGAAGGCAATCATGTTTTCTTGGTGGGACCATCTTAAGGTAGATAAGGGAATAGCAGAATAAAGCTTCTAGCATCTTGCTGACTTTCAAGAGCCTTTAATTTGAAATAATCAATACCGGGGTACCATATTGTTGGAGTGAAGTTTTCTGGGGCCCTTCAGAGGCATAGTTATACACAAAGCACAACTATGCACAATATAAGGAGAACAGTACTTTAATATGATATTTGAGAAATACTGTAGAGTCCTCAAATAGATACTAGAAATTCAAGATTAAAACTATTTGTAAGAATTGGGTCATCAAGGCTGGTCAACAAACAGACATGAACAGGAAAGGCATGTGTCGAACCTTGAAATGAGAAGGTGTTTGAGCATTCACTTGAAGTTCAAATTAATATTCCTTTTTCAGTTGTCTGTATACCATGAGTTAAAAGTAGAGAAGTGGTGTGGCTATTCTAAGTGGGAGACTAATTTAAGAGGATTCATTTAGGAGGAAATCTAGACAAATATGTGAAGAGTACTGTTTTGACAGTGAACATCACCTAACACTATAAGATGAAGAATTTTCTACTGGTGAATGTAAAAGAGTGACAAAGCATAGGAGACAGGGCATTTTAAGGTGGATTAATACACATAGAAAACCCAAATAGAAAACCCTGGTTATCCAAGATAGGTATGAGAGACCCTCAATATCTGAAATGTCAACCACAGGATCTGAGCCCTCCAGGGAATCTGAGCAAGTAATAAGATGCAAAATTCATGACTAATGTTACTCTCCCAGAGAAATCATCTGTAAGCACCGTCAAAAGTGTTTAATTCTATTCCTGGAGGCCTTGAAGACCATTGGCCTAGAGTAGTATGTCAAAGCTTATGAAAGAATCTTTCCTTTTTATTTTCTGTATAAAACAAGGAGAGTTAACTATGGCTGATTAGCAAGGATTGCAGGTACCAGTCTTTCAGGTAGCAAGAGTTATAAGATGAAAAACAATTCTGGAGTCTGTAGATATTAAATCTAAATGACTGTGTTCAATGTGGGTGGCTGGTAACACAAATCCACAAGAAGTTTAAGATAAACTCAAATGTGAGAAGAATCTAGAAGTTGTGAATGTTGTGGTCAAATCTCTGCAAAGGTGACTTACTTATTTTTAGCAAGTTATTTTTAAAATATATAATAATTTAAATCTGATAGTCTCAATAATATAAAATAAGGAATTTCTGTTTTTTGATATTTGCTCTATGTGAACATTCTATATTTATGTAAAGTCAAAGTAACTAATTGGCTACAATGTTGTATAAACTACTGTATTTTATATATACCCAGAAGAATTATTATTACCAATCTTTCTTCCATCCTTTCTTCCTTGTTTCTTCCCTTCCTACTTCTTTTCTTTTTCTTTTCTTCCTTCTCAATTGGCTTTCTTTCTTTGTTCCTCCCTTCCTTTTTCCTTTCTGATTTTTTCCAATGCTGAAATGTACATATAAAATATTTGAGATATTTTTACTCTTATTTTAAAAACAACCATCTGAAAAGTAGGCCAATATTCACGGTAGGAATTTAAAAGTTTCTTTTAGAATTATAATAAAACCATAGCTCCTTTATAATCCAGAACATTTTGTCAACATTTCTGTGGCATCCTCAGGCATTCTTCCTACATTTCCAGCTGTCCAGAGTTTCTTCCTGAGATTACAGTGTTTCTGAGATTTGTAGTGTTTCTTCTTATATTAACATAACAAAACAAAAACAAAAATAAACAAACCAACAAAACCGCCTTATCATCAGTCCTGCAGTTCTGAGTTTTGGTCTTTTTATTGAGCTTATTGGAAAGGTGTCTTTATTGCAGTCAACAACTGCAATTATCTCATCTGGAAAGACAGCATAATAGTTTGCGTATGCTATGCAAAAAATTACCACAAACTTAGCTGCTTAATATAATGCACACTTATTATTTTACAGTCTCTGTGGATCAGAAGTCTGGATCTTCTGTTTAGATTTCACAAAGTTGCAATAAAGATATGTTTTGGCTAGGCTGCATTCTCATCTGGAGGTTCAGCTGGGGAAAAATATGCTTCCAAGCTCATTTAATTGTTGGCAATTCCTTGTGACTGTATGACTGAGAGTCTCAGCTTTTTGCTGTTTGTTACTTGGAGGTCATTCTTAACTCCTCAGCTTCTATCTTCTCCATACACAGTTCATAACATAGAAGCAAGCTGCTATGCTATGAACTGCCTATGGACTTGCAAGTCCACTAGCAAGACATAATATATAACATAACATAACATAACATAACATTACATAACGTAACATAACATAACATAACATAACATAACATAACATAACATAACCATGATGCAACATCCCATAACCCTTGTTATATTTTACTGGTTAGAAGAAAGCCACAGATTGCATCCACACTCAAGGGAAGAAGATTATACAAGAGCATGAACATCAGGAGGTAGGGGGTGGGGGCTTTCATAGAGCTACTTTAGGGTTGTCTGCCATAGTTGGGGTATGGTTTAACATTTAAAGAGTCTTCAATCTTGGAAAACAAGCAATCAACATGGTTTCATCCATCACAGCCCAGCTGATCATCCCATCTATTTCACAAAGATCCCCAGAGGTAAGAAATATAGTGCTATAAAATAAAGATGATATTGGAGGGCAACCTGTTAGGTGACTGGTGAGTGATGAAGTTGCTGTTCTTCTCACTATTATTTGTGGTATGAGCTCCTGATTTCTAATCTTAGCTATGATTCAGGGCCTATTAATGATGACAGGCCTAATTCCTTTTTAACTTCTTCCTCAACTTTCAAAATATAGATGATGATATACATCAATCTTAGAAGGGCTTAGCATGTAAAGAATTCAGCCCAATCTTGTATAGAAACACTTTTGAGTAAGAATTCAGCAGAAAGCAGCATAAATCTTTAAACAGCTAGCACAAAACAGTGCTGGGAGGAGACAGAGTTTTAATTTAATATAGGGAAGTGAAGGCTAAGGAGTGACTTAATTGCAATCTGCAAATATAGGAGAAATCTTTATAATAAACTATTTTGCATATCCAATGGAACCCTAATTAGATTAAATTAAAAATATAGGGAATATTGTTAATGTAACTTGTTTTTTTAAGGCTTTGACGAGTTCTATAATCTTCTCTAGGTAAGCTATAAAGCTAAAATTGGCGTGTGTTTTAGGGTGAGTTGGAAATGTCCTTCACATATCTTCTTTTTTCTTTCCTTGGATTCTATTTATTAAATATACATCACCTGAAAATGTAGGCTTACTTATGAAACACAAAAATAAGCACTTTTTAGTTTTACATTCAGAAGAAAATTAGATATTATCATCTGAATTTTGATAATATAAGCCAGTTAGTTTGAAGAGTATACTCACAGTAGTCAGGAAAGGTAGCTGACCATGGAAGGGTATAAAGGTCTGAGTTTTATGTTTGCATTGCTGGAACACTTAAAGCTGTGACTATCTTTATACATAAGATAATAAATAATCATTTTATTAAAATGCTTCTGTTGAGCAACAAACTCATGAGGAAAAGGAATGGAGGAAGAAATTAAGGAAGAAGCAAAAGAGGAAAAAGAAGAGAGAAAACAACCAGTCTTGTTATTTTACCAGATTGATTGGCTGGTAAGAGGTAAGAATGCTCAGAAAGTGATGAACATCGTGACTTCTTACTGCATGGTCATGTAGTCCAATCTCAAGAGCAAATGCCTGATCCACTTCAATATCCTTGACCCATCGTAGCCCAGATTCTTCTGGAATCATTCCTTTGACTTTAGCTCTTTAGTTCATTTGTTTAGATTCTTCTGGAATTATTCCTTTGACAGCTCTATAGTTCACTTGTTTCATTGCTGAGTGCTGAGAAAGTCCTTTCTTATCTTGCCCTTCATTCTTTTCCGTAGGACTATTGTTTATTCTTTGGAATAGTGCATAATGAATTTACTTTTTTATTTAACATAGACAACCCTGTATATATGTGAAGATGGCCACTAGACTTTTCCTTTAACGTCCTTATTTTCCAGTCACCATCAAGGTTTTCATCAGCTGTTTAATTACTAAACAGCCTTCAGCTCTTCCAGAAGCTTCTCCTTACCCCCAACATTAATATACTAGAGAAGAGACAAGATCCTAATAGGCCAAAATCCTTAGCTCAATATAGATGGAGTGTTGACTTGCCTATGAATTTAACTTCAAAACCTGTTGCTTAATCAGTTCATCACAAAGACACAGACTGGCTCATAAAACAACAGATGAGTGAGCACACAATAAAATCTAAGCTGCAAAGGCCATTAAACACTAAAGATATATTGTAGAGTGGAATTTGCTTAGGTAAGAACTTCCTGCCCAGTGCCACGCCACAATGATTAATGTGCACATATGTGAACTTTATGAAAAAGATAATGAATTGATTGTGTTCTTAAATGATGCCATTTTAGACCTGTTTGCCTTCGTCTCCTCCCTTGGGAATCAGCTGACCACACTCTGTTAGTTTAAACAAATGAACGTTTAATGTTGGCCATTTTGCCAACCAAGTTGGGGAAAATGGAATCATTTATCAAAGAAAAACAAAGAAAAATAATGAAGTGGCCTTTTATGCTGGGAAGAAGGTGAACCTATGCAACATGGAGACAATGAGAATGAAGACCTTTATGATGATTCATTTTCACTTCATAAATAGTAAATATGTTTTCTCTTCCACATAATTCTGTTAGCAACATTTCTTTTCTGTACTTTATTGTAACAATACAGTGTACAATACATATAACATTGAAAATATGTGTTAATTGGCTATTTTATGTTATTGGTGAAGCTTTGAGTCAACAATAGGCTATTAGTTGTTAAGCTTTGGGGGAGTCAAAAGTTATACATGGATTTTCAATTGAATGATAGGTTGGTGCCTGTAAACTACTGAATTGTTCAAGGGTCAACTGTATACTTATATATGCATATATTACACATACACATGCAGAAAATTAATGAATAATTACAAATACTTTCAGTATAAAGTTATGCTATTAGAAGTATGTACTCTGACCCAGTCATTTCACTCACAGTCTGAGTAGGACAAGGAGAACCAGGTGAATTGATGGGGAAGGGAATTTTGAGAGATGAAAGCAACTTAAAGGCTTACCCCACCCCCCCCAAACAGGAAATGCTGTCCTATGACTGTCAGCTGACTGAAAATGGTAGGTATAGAAATTCTTTTGAAATATTTTTTGGTGTTTAACATGTACTGAACACTTATCATGTGCCATTCACACATTTACTGGGAATAAGGAAGAGTGAATGCCAACTCTAAAGTTAGATTTAGGTATGCCAGCTGTTAAACTCATCTATGGTTTTGCCCTACTGAGCTGGCAATAAAAGAAAGGAACTAAGTTCTGCATTAACCTGAGAGAAGGTGTTTTTGGAATCCACCTTGTACAGAAGGAGTAGAGAAAGTTTTGAGTTTTGTTCAGAGGGAAACTGATCAGTAGAGTGGTAGGGAAAAATATTAACCTTAACTTAAAGATTAGTAAAGTCAAGAGAATCTAAAATTTGGAGACGATCAAAGACAAAACAAAGAGAGAAAACTAGCAAAACTGTTTTAAGAGTGGAAGTATCCAGATACATAAAATAAATTTTACTAGGAATTTATCAAAGTCACTCAGAATGTTCTTCCATGTTTCCTTTATGAGTAACAAACCAGCTCTTATTGGATTATGGCATGTTTTTACAGAAATTAAAGAAAGCCAGCTGGATTTAAATGGATCTATATCTGATTCTTCATAGAAAAAAATGTTAATATGTGCTCGTTTATCTTTTGACATAGTAGTCATCTCATGTGAATTGAGTGTAAAGATATAATACAAGAGAAGAATAATATATTAAATGATGTTTAGTACAACTATGTAATAAGAAAATTTTGGAAAGATTTTTATATGGAACAAAAAGGAAAATATCTAATAAAATTGCAGTAAAGTCCCACAATGAAATGCTCAAGATTGATACAGTTGAAGTCTATGTACAATATGAAAAATATTTTAAGCCATTATAAGAAATTGTTACAATATCTGCTTCCTCTTTTTTCTTATACCATTTTTCAAATGAATAATACAACACTTCATATATCATGCCTATTATAGATGAAAATTTTCTTTCCATTTTTAAAGTTTGAAATTTCTCATTAACAGCCATAGTGTCTTATTCATTTTTTTATCCCTGTCACAGGGCCCACTCTTTGTCTAATAAACTAAACTGAATTGAAGAATTGAGACGTCAATAAATGAAGAGTGTTATGTTAGGTCAGTGGGAATTCTTTTTTTTTTAATTTCAAATTTATTTTTTTTATTATTTTCTGTAAAAACCTACATGCTTAGATTTTTTTTTGTTGATATCTTTGGTTGTAACCACATCCATAGTCAGAGATACGTATGATCAACCCTTAATTGGACGTTATTCACAGATCAAGGTCCTTTTGTCCCTTTGGTAGAATCGCCTGGCTAACATTTTTTTACAGCTATACTCCTGAGGAATAGTGTGAGAAAAGGAAGGATAAGAACCAAAAACACTGGAGATGTTTCCTGGTGGGCATGCAGAGAATTTAAGACAGACAAAACTACTTTGCTAATCTGAGGTCTTTGAGAGATACTTTCAGATCCAACAATTGTTCCAGACTTCCCCAGAACAAACTTGTCAAGCTTATCTCCAGTCCTGTCATCCACCCTAGATTTTTTGTATATGTTTTGTCCATAATACCTGCTCCACAACATCTACAGGCTTCCAGTGGCCACTTCACTTTCTCTACATTCCAGGATTGCTAAAACTGTTTCTACATCCTCAGTTTTCTTTGGTTCCTCAAGGGACTTGAAAGAAAATCCAGAATTCTATCATTTTGCTCTTACATCCTAATCCTCATACTTATTTCCCTCTTTTCCAAGAGAAGAAAATGACTGTTCCCACACAAGTTATTGAGGAAATGCCTACCACACTTCATTGTTATATTGAATAATCATTTAATCACTGACTAAATCTGAGACACTGAGATCAGAGGATTCAAAAACTCTGGGAGACTTTAAAAATCTTTCCAAATTAAGCATTTATTGTTACTTCATTGCTCCCTTGCTACTTAATTTTCCTGAATCTCATTTTAGGAGAAATTTGCTCCTTTAGCCTTGCACACTTCATCTCAATCAATACGCTATTCTCCCTAGAGGTCCCAAATTATTCTTTTCAAATGTCTTTTTTATCTACCCTTGGAAACAACACAAGCAAATGGAGTTTGACTTCCAGCTGTCAAATCAAGTGTTGAGGCAAACCCTGTGAGCATGAATCACTCGATCTTGCCTTGTTCAATCTGGGTAATGTGGCACAGTCCCAAGAATTCTCCTTTACTACCAAGAGAGAGAAAGAAGTAAAAAGCAAATGGTACACTTTCTAAAAGTTGGAAAAAATACTTGTTTGTGATTATACATTATTCATTCACATACAAACTAGTAGCTAAATAATGAATGCTCATTTATGTTCCTTGGACTTTGATATGTTAGGGTGAGGATTTGAAATGGGATATTTTAAGTGGACCACCCTGTGATTGCAGTTAAGAATTTAACTCAGCTTTCTTTATAATTCCATTCCCAATAATCCATACCCTGGAAAGTGTGTTGATAAGATTTCTCTGCTTTAGATACTAAAATTTCTTGGTTGAGATAGGTTAATATTCAAAATGTAAGCAATTGACTACATTGTTGACTAGGGCATAAAAAGTTCTATTTTTAAGGAATATTATGAAATATTGAAAAATTTTGTATATCATTATAAATGTGTTACAGAATTTTAAATTCGGTTAAGAAACATTATCAATGAACAGATATAATAAAGCTTATCACACTGGCAGGAGTGTTAGTTCGTGTTATTTATATGTTGGTTGATATGTTGTTGTTTTAGTTAAAAACAAAATTATATTTCCTCTGGGCCTGATTTAAAGACAGTTTATTAAGTCTGCTAACACAAACACAGACACACACACACACAGGCACACACATACACACACAGGCACACACATACACACACACACACACACATACTCATAGAGATGTTTTTGTTTTATAGCTGAACCTTATAGATCTTGTTTCCTTGTCTTGAAGGTCTAATTCTTCTAATTCCTGTATATTTTCCAGAGAGTCCTGTGCCATAAAAGGTACAAAAAAAAAGAAAAGAAAAGAAATCAAGAAACTCCCTGCATTTTGCCCTAAAGATCATTGTGGAGTGGCAGTGATGATGTTATTGAAAGTTTTGAAAACTAAAATACCCGATCAGGTTCAGAGACATTACCCAGTTATGTTCTGTGTGCTTTTAATGGTTCATTCAATTTTCATCAAACAAGTGGCAGCAATTCTTTATTTTCCATTCTCTGCTGTCCCAAATCCTCAGACTCTATCAAAGCACACCTTGAGCTCCACCTCCCACATTGTGCTTCCCACTGGTGCCAATCTTCCAGCTAACTCCATTTCCCCTTTGTGAACACTCGATGTGCTGACCTATTTAAAAATATAACTCAGGTGCCTGGTGAACCATGATGCCTGCCAGCTCTTCAGATAAAGAGGATCCACTTATTAATCTGCTCTGTCTCCATCTGCCTGCTCAATTGGGATTGACTGCTTGCTGTCCAGACTGATACCAGAGAAATCTGATTGAGGACAGAATCTCTTTGTACATTTCCCCCACTGATAGGGCACAACAGGTTTGTTGCAGCCAGGGAGTTAAGCTGATGTGACATGATGTCAGATGACCTGCCATTGTACGTCAGAAATTAAAAAGAAAATATTCTTTCAAACTGGAATTCCTTATGTGATTTTTATTTCCTTGGGCTTTGAGCAGATTGAGTATTGAATTGCTTGACTAGAGCCCATGGATAATTTAATACCTGCAACATTCGTCCCCGGGTGAATTTCAGCCACATTTGACTTGTTCAGCATGGCATCTCAGTCCTAACCATTTCATGGAAATCTTGTAAATATTGATTGATGAAATCCCAAGAAATACTTTTTTCTAACTCTGATTCTGAAAGGTTCCAGAAGGAAACACCTAATCTCTGTATCCCTCTTCCTTACTCCATATCCAGTTATATAAGAAGTAAATAAGAATTTTGAATTTTTTATCCTTTTCCAATTTTTTATCCTTTTCCATTATTACAACTAAAAAAAAAATTAAAATTAAGTGATGTGATTTGTTCCATTAAACTAGGCCTGAGTAAGTAAATAAGCAAATAAATAAACTCAAACCATATAAATGGAAGCAAAATGTTTTGATTATTTCTTAGAACACTTTTTAAATACTTAAATTTGAGATATTGGATACATTAGCAATCCAGGAAAATACGAACATAATGTATGTTTGTATGGTTCTCCTGCACTAAATGATGAGTATGCCATGTGAAAAGTATTCTGCTATTAGTAGGAGATTGTGCTTTTATTGAAAAGATAGAACTAGCCTTGTATCAAATCTAAAATCAAAACTGGATGACAACATGAAATAAGAATGTATTTATTAATGTAAAATTCAGAGAAGAAAAGACAGACACAAAAATAAGAGTTAAAGATCTTAAAAAGGAATAAAATATTATCACTTTCTTAATATTCAGCTTTTACTCTTTAGTAAAGGCTAATCATTTGTTAATTTGTGTAAGCTCCAGTGTTTAAAAATTCACACATGAATGAAATGTGTGGCCTATTTGTATTGTTTATTGTAAATTAAACAATCTGAAATGTAAATACTATTGGGGAAAATAAAATCTCCTTCATTCAATGCAAATAACACCGAATAAATTACTAAATTGACTAACTTCTCTTTAATATTTACATGTTATAAACATGTATTTGTATATGTGAGAGTGTGCATATGTGAACACAAGATAGTAGAAGCACTAGAGAGAAAATAACTTTCTTAAACAGATGAAGCGAGCACAGAGCAGAAACAAAAGTGGTACAAGTTAAGAATATTTTTAAGTGTTAATAAATTATCTTAACAAATAATAATTATATTATAGGATATTTTCCCAAGATTATAAAAGGGAAAAATATTTACCAGAATTTTTAAGATTGAAATATAAAAAGAAAAACAAATCCACAAAATGATTAATCAAATAAAAAAATTTAGTTTTAGTCTTGCTGTACTGGCTTTGTGTTTACCTAGATATTGCGTGTTTCTTACTTTCATTTCCATTTTCCCCAAATCTTAGAGCAGGAAACATAGTGCATACTGTTTATACTAGACAGGAGATTGTTTGTGAATTTTTCATTCTTTTCTAGATGAGCTGGACTGAAAAGAGGAATACTGGGAGAAAATTATCCTTTATTGATTACCCTAAATCACATCCTCAAAATCTACTACAAGCATGCCTCTCCTTATTTATTCTATTCTGGGACCTGAGTCAAAGGGGAAGCCCCGTTGAAACCATCCTCAGCCCCACAATGAGAGAAAAAGTGAGAAATATAAAGGCAGTTGGAAGAGATCACATTACTGGAACCATAAACAGGATTCTTCAGAAAAGTAAGGACTTCCATGACCAGGTAAGACCATTCAGAATGCAATTGAACCAGAGTCTTCATACTACAAACTATGGAAAGGCATGAAAATCTGCAGCACACAAAAATAAATTGACCTGCATTTTGTAGGATGAAATTTAAATATGATATTCTGTTAAGAATAACATCCAAAAGTAAAAAGCTCTGTCAGTTGCAACTTATATGCCACACAAAATTATGTACATTGATTACTCAAGAAGTATTAATCAAATATTGGCATCAAGGATTCAAAATGGCATGTTTCTTCTCAAAAGCAGAGACTTATCAATTCAGGCCAGGCAAATGAAACCTAAGTTTGCAAATAGATCTAGAAAGAAAATTATTTCACAGACTCCTAAGGAATGAAAGCACTATAAACAAGAAATGTTATTTCCTGGAGAGAGGATAGAATAGAAAGAAATGAGAAAATAAATGTTGTTCATTATTAATTTGCCATTTGGTTCAAGGAAAACATTTGCAGGCAAAGTTACTTGTATCCTACCCTTAATATTTTTCTCATCACACAATATAATTTTAATAGTTTTTTTTTTTTCAAATCATGGTTCCTTCTTATCAAAAAAGTTTTTTTCAAGCCAATCAAGGTGGGAGACCAGAAGGTTGAAAAGAGTTCATTATAACAACTCAAATGGAAGATATAATCCATTTCAAAGAGTAGAGACTATTTTCTATCAGCATTTGTAATAGGATTCATTATTTCACAATTTCTCTTCTGCCTTTCCTCTATTCCTACCCTCCAATGCTCTGTAGTAGAAAACTTTGACCTTGCTGAGCAAAATAATAACACAACATATCTGCACCATCCGTGAGATTAATACCACCCTCTGAAAGAAGCACCTCAACTGGCAAAATACAAGTAAAATGCATGAACACACCGAGGAACCCTTTGCCTTGTTCACCTTCTTTCTAAATAATTCATCAGTTTAATGATAATGACATTCAAATATCATAATTACAGCTGACTCTTTAAAAAATATCAATTCTGGGGCCAAAACTAGAGCAACCAGCCCCCACTCCTTTTCCCACCATTAGCTGTTAATGCCAAAATATGATCTTTATTCATTTCACTGACATAATATAAAACCAATGTAGATTTCCCATTTTTCATAAAATTTTCATCTGCACTATTAGTTTCACTGATAGCAGACTGCAAAATGTTGCTAAGCTACAAGATGGAAGACACTGCAAAAACCTCAGCATGTTAAGAAGCCATAAAATTTTATTCAGTTCATTTACTGCTACAGTCCAGTAACCCTATAGTAAGAATGTGCTGTTTTTATTGTGTATTTATTTAAAGGTTGAATATTCTGTTCCCTGGACTAGGTATCTAACAGTTAATCTAGATTCCAAGTACACTGAGTTGTCCTCTACTTTGGGGTTTATCATTTCCTTGAAAGTGTTTTTGTATTTTGGTCATTGTGAAAGAGATAATAGCAGAATATTGCAAACAAAAGCTTGCCTTTGGATAGGTGGCTCATTTATGCTCAGAATCAAGCCACCTGGATATGGGTCTCACATGATACTGATGAGAAAGACTCCCTTTCCTCTCCCCTTACTCCATCTTAAGTCTCTTTAAAAAACAAATCTCAGCACATAGTGCAATGAAATGCAATTAAGGGACTGTATTGGTCAGTCTGGCACTCTGCCGGAGGTGTTTGACTACTTAGACAATCCTGCAGAAGTCAGCCACATTTCTCATTTATTACTTTGTCTGCACGTCTTAGTAGTTTGACATAAATAGGTAAAATCTTTTTAGATTAGCATGAGGCAGAACATGCTTCAGGTCTACTAATAAAACCATTGCCATCTGGTGCTAGCTTATCTGTATTGTTATAGTACATGAAGTTTGCAAGATGAGAACACAAACTAGAGAAGAGACATGGTGCACATATTTTGCCAATATATGGGATGTATTTAAATGTATTGAGGGGCCTCCTCCACGGACTTCCTGGGCCATGGAACAACAGCAGTTGTGCCAGGGGTGACTCTACTATGAAAAAAAAACCAAACATGTCAATTAAAGCCAAAGGAACCAAAAAAAAAAATGGATAGTAGATGAGACCGTTATTCTTGTATTTGGGTTTTCTCCCTTAGAACTAGGGCATTGGTTGTACTAGGGTTAGCAAATGCCCAGGAAATTCATTGTTGTGTAAATATACTTGGGCCTCAGGAGTAACAGTTCCCCTGCTCAGTCCCAATTAAAGGCCACATAGAAGCTCCAGGTGCAGTAAATAGATAAACTAGCAACAAAACCTACAATAGCAAACAGGCCAGACAAATGATCTACACCATCCGTAATACATTCAGCCTGTGTCTGTGACTTGTTAGAAGCCTAGAAGACAAGCCTGTCTCAACTTGGTCCCCTCATCTATAATACAGGCTGATAAGAGAACCTACGCCAGTTGCAGTGTTTTCTCTTGAAAGTTCAAAACATGGGGTTGATAAAAGCAAAGTGTGCATTTTTAAAGGCACATGAGAGAGAGATTTAAATCACCCGAGATAGTCTGTATTTATTCATTCCATAGAGGTACAAAGGCTCTGTCTGGGTAGCATTAAAGAGTAAAGGTTCAAAAGGAATATGTAAGAGTCCCCAGGAGACTGGAAACATAAGAATGCATTAAAATGAGATGGAGAATGTGTCCCAAAATAGCCAAATAATGACTGTTCGGAGTTACTATCTTGTTAGCATCGATTGTGGAATATTTGAGGGCCTGGGAGAATCAATGTATATGGTAAACAATCACCTCCTAAACTGAAATGTCAGAGATACGATACAGAATAATGAATATAAAATCTAGACAAAACTAATGACCAAACAAGATAAACAAATTAAAACAGATAAGCCATGAAGGGTGAGTGACTAACGATTGAGTTAGGCATAATCCCGGTGAAAATCTGTCCATTTGAACAGCCTTTGCTGTGTGATGTGAACACAAGCTGACAGCTGAGCCCAGTGTGTCTCCCTTTAGCTTCTGGAATATAAAAATCTGGGCTGTGGATGCTGAGATGCAGAAGCCAGGTACTCAGACAGCAGCAGGAAAAGCTTTTCCAGATTTTGAAGTTTCACAACCAATCCATTCATCATTTTCAGAGACGAAAGGTTATATCTTCTGCTTATTATGCACCTAGCACAGGGGTCTTGAATTCATAGATGCCCTCTAAAATGATTTTGAAACAGTTTTCTTTCCTCTTTTTTTTTTTTGGTATGCAATTTTTTAAAGGGTGCTAGAAGTCTTACTTGATATCTCTTTCAATTCTCCTTTATTTTGTGCACCTTCCCTGTTTTTCTATTTTGAATTGATTTGTGAACCCCTTTTTGCAGCTAAATGAGTTAGCAGAGATGGGATGTTGATAGATTTCATTGGACTTTGGTCAACACTGTTCACAAATAAAAGGAGCCAGTATGTTTTAATGGTACACTCCATCACAGACAAAGCTCTGCTTCCAGCCTCCAATCATTCAGCAAGTCCTTATAACTAAAAGGTTATTATTAGACAAACCTGAGATTTTGGCACAATTTGATCTCTACAGTATCTGTTTTTTGTGTTGGAGATCTCTTGTTGCTTTATGCCCCGAAACTAAAACTTTCACTGGCTTCCTTTTTACCCCAAACAGTCTTCCATTTTCACATCTAACCTAGACGGTTCTTTATTCGGCTGTTTTCAAAACTGAACTGCTGTGGATCTTGTTTCATAAGCAGCTTCTTTTAAATAATTGTCACAGTGGAAAAGATCTCATATTAACTGAATGTTTGTAGACAATAAACACTGACTAACATCATTTTTCCCCCTATAAACGTTTGTCTCAGCAGGAATCTTTCCCTTATATTTTAAAAAAATTCTTATCTAATGGTGGGAATTTTAGACACAATGGCAGGCAAGTAGCAGGAATTTCTTTTGATCAGAGCTGCTTACCTGCACATGGTGTTGAGGAACACTTATTCTGCCTGCAGATAAAGATTTTTGTGATGATGTTTTTGCAAATACTGTTTTTTAAGTACAGGGGCCTAGAAGCTAAACATTTTTACTCAGCAGCCTTAGCAGAAGGAAACTTTATAATATTTAGACACTAAATTAAATATATCATTTATGATTATTTTAATTTGGCATTGTTCTAGCAACTTCATAAGCAAATATGGTTTTAAAATGTATCATATTTGGATATGAAATTATCCCTAATTACTAGAGAAATAACTATCTTTTATTGTTATTTGTGTGTACTCTCTGGGCACTATCCTTATAATAGGGGCCATTTAATTAGAACAGGTGGGGTAAAAATTGTTCTTGACTCTACCCGAACTGATCAGTATCACCATGTTGAGCCTAGAAGGCATTCAAGTGAGCCTCTGAGCCACTAGCCATCATTGAGGATGGCAGAATTCCCATACATTTCCTCCACACAGTCCAAGGTGATGTATGTGTAATCTCTAATACCTTCTACTATACTTGCATTTATATCTTGCATCAAATGGAAAGGTCAATACAAAAACTTAAAAAGAAAGCCACCTGAGTTTCTAAGGTAAATTGTAAAGGTTTACGGTCTTTGTTCAGCTGGTAGGCAACAAGAACTTTGGGGCATCATTGAAGTCAAACACTACAGGCTGACATCATGCTGTTTCTTGGAATCCTGTTGGTAGTAACCTTAACTGAATGCTATATGAGATAAATTGAACAGATTTGGCCCCAGCCTTTGTTGGTCAGATTAATGAAAGTGGACGATGGAGTTGCTTATTCATGGGAAAATTTTCTACATGCCAAGATAGTATAAAAACAATGGATGCATATATTTAGGAGACAATTCTCAATGGGTCTATTGTATTTCCGCATGTGCTGTTAGCCAACACACTGATTGTCTTTGTTCTGGATTACCTTTTTAAAGATGTTTGTATAGTGAACTGCTTCAGAAAACTAGAGCTGCTGTCTACCTCCAGAAACAGCAGGTTTGCTTGCTGCCTTGGAAATAGAGATAGTGTCTGCCTCTAGAGCACAGGTGTCCAACCCTTTGAATGTGAGACTTCTTTGGTTATCTGCGGTGATGAATATCACGGGAAGTATACATGGACCTTTTTTTTTTAACCTCATCAGCTATTGTTGGTGTTAGTGTCTTTTATGTGTTGCCCAAGACAATTCTTCTTCTCCCAATGTGGCCCAGGGATGCCAAAAAGTTGAACACCCATGTTCTAAAGCAAAAAGCTGTCAACGCTTCCTGCCTCCTGTAACAAAGATAACGTCTCCCTCTGGAGCTAATCGTAGACTTACTTATTGTTCTTTGTAAGAGATTTACCTTCCCTAAACTAACAATTCTTCTCCTAAAATGCAGCCCACTGTGTGTGCTGAGGTCCTGCCCTATGGGAACTGGAGCTTAGGGAATCAGCATAAGAAATGTTGATATTCTTACTATATTGTTGTATTAAAAAAAGTCATTTGTCTCTGACTTAGGAATGCCTTGGCTTCTGCTGGTATCCATGAAGATGTGGCAGGTAAACTTGTTAGCTTGTAAAAAGGGTAAAATTACAGACCCTTCAGGGTTCCCAGTAACCCCCTGATGGAATAGTATGGAATAGACTTCCTTTAGCAGACCAGTCATTTGGAGGATCAACTATTAGTATTTCTTATAAGTTGTGGCTTCCATTCTTGCTATCAAGGAATATTTAATATGAATGTGATCTTAGAAACTATCCCTCATTCTACATATGAGAAAAATTAAAGCTCTGTTTTATTTACCTAAAATAACATAGTTACTCAGTGACAGAATTGAGCAGGTACTTAATTTTTCTGATTTTCTGTTGGTGCTCTTCTCAGTATATTCCGTTGACTGAATATAAAAACGTGCCAAACTCTACTGTAGTCTCAAAAAGGTAGCTGATGATAATTTTTAGTGAATAAAGTGTGAAAATGGGAAAGAAATATTACCTATCCCTTGTGATAATAGGGTAAATGAGTTTGCTTAACAGCCCGGGTGACATAGGCCTTGGCTTGGATCTAGCAATGGTTTTCAAATCATGGAAGAAAACACTTTGACAAGGCACATTTTCCTTTTGGCTAGCTGCAGCAGCATTTGCTAATGTTCTGAACTATTTTTTGGATCTTAAATATGTCATGTGCATGGACAACAGGAATTAGCACTTTCTGCATTCATCCAAAATACAGGATTAGTTTCAGCCATCTTTTACACTTTTGGGAAAATCTTTCTTAAAGTGACAATAATTTAACCTCATTTCTTATTTTCTTTTGAGCCTCTACACTCTTATCTCTGAGAGCCAATAGCTTATTTTATGTTTTCTTCTCTTGGTTACTGTACTCCTCAGAATAGGGTATGTTATATACAGTGTAACAAACAACCTCCAAATCTCCTAGGCTTAAAATGAATTTCATTTATTGCTCATGCTGCATTTGCACTGCAAGTCTCTTGGAGGTTTTCTCCTGCTTTATCCTCACCCTGGGACTCAGGCTGACTAAGCCTCACACCTTGAACATTGTATATTGTCATGGCATCAACTCTTGCAACATTTGTCTTGAGACAATTTTGCTACCACTGACGTTTTACCTGCCAATGTGTGTGCCATGGTCCCACCCAACTTAAGGGGAGAGGTAAGTGTAAAGCTATCATGTGCCAGGAAAAGGCAGCAGAAATATGTGGTGACCAGTGCTAATGACAGCCACAGCTATATTGACTTTGACTCAAATGTTTGCTTAAAGTTTTGGTTGAATATTCATTTCTTATTTGGGATATTCTCATTACTTACATTGATGATTTTTTTTTCCTTACTCCAAATGATTCAATGCATTACAGTGGGGAATTGTGGTATGGTGTTATGTGAGAGAAACTTGTTTGAAGATTTTTTGAAAAGTGATATCAGAGGTTAAAAGAAAGCTAGAAGGAGAAATATAAAAAAAGCAAGAGGAAAGGGTGACTGGTCAAACATTAATAGAAAAGAGAGGGAATTGAAGGAAAAACAAAATGAAAAGAAGAGAAAGGAAGGAAAGAGAAAAGTGAGAGGAGAATATATTGAAAAGAAAGAAAGCCAGTGGGAAATGAATACTGAGAGCAAAACGTGCACATTTCAGCATGCTTAAAACTCCCTGGGGGAAAAAAGTATGAAAATCTATAAGATATTATTTAAATCTTATGATGTTGTGCCCCAGGGTTGAAACGAAGTCCTGGGCTCATCATCTTCAGTTCCCTGCTGGCTTAAAGAGAAAAAATATGTGTATGTGTGTATATATATATATATATGTGGCAATTGAACAAAAGTTCTGAATCTCAAAGCAACTAATGAAAACACACATACAAATTCTTGAGATTCTTCTTCTTCCCTAGGGCTCACTTTTTCTTAGAAGCAAAAAGAAATGTGAGAACCCAGCTGTGATCTGAATTTCTGCCCCAACTCAACAAGAAAAGAAGTAGAATATTGCTGGCCCAAAAGTTCAGATAACAGGAGGGCAAAATGACACTTCAATAAGGGGAGAAATTCTTGAACATATTTTTTGGTTACAAGCTTTTCTTCTCTATTCATCCCTTTATCTCTCGATGAATGGCTTTTTAGGGGTGTATGTGTGTATTTATGATAGAGAGAGAAAGAAATGGAGAAAGAGACAGACAGACAAAGATAGACAGAGAGAGAGAAAATGAATTAGTCATATGCTGGAATCTACTGACATCTAACCATATAAGTCAGATTAGCCATGATGGGAGTATATTCACTCCATGAAAATCACAACACCACACACAGGCATGTACACACACCCATGAATCAGGTTTGTTTATTTGTTTTTTATAGAATTTGCTGCTAAACATGTACCAGTATACCCTAAAGAGAGGAGAACAAAATCTGTGAAGAAAAGGAAAAGAGGGAAATCAAAGAAAGAGAAAGAAAAAAGAGCATATTTGGACATGGAAGAAGTAAAAGACAAGTTAAGCTGTCTTAAATTCCAGCCCTTAAAAGCCTCCCTTTTTATAAGTAAAGGTTTTGTTTTGTTTTGGTCTGGAAATTTTTTCTTTTAGTTTTTCATTTCTTTTTAACCAGTTAAAGGCAAATGAGAGTCAAAGAATTATCCACGCACCTAGCTGGGAGACAGCTCTACTTCTCTGCTGAGACTCAGTCCTTAAGGGTGAAAAACAGACAGCAAACTGCAGTAGACACACGTATTTTGTCTGACTGAGCATTAGACACATTAGTCCTCTCACCTGAAAGGTAGGCAGGTTGCCTACTCCATCTGCTTTTAGAAATATTGGAAAAAAACATCAGTGATGCTTATATCCCTCCATGGAAACTTCTATTCTTAAAAAATTGATCTCTTTATTTAAAATGCAAAATCTCTGACTCATGAACACTTTAAATGTTTACATCTAAGTTTGAATGCACATCCCATGTTTTTATAGATGGAAAAAAGAGGACTGAAAAATTCAAATGCAAAATGTGTTCATTTAATTTTTTCCTAGGGCATTCAGGTGACCCACTTATTAATATCAAAATATAACAAAAGGGGAGAAAATGCAAATAAACACACAGGTTGGTGTTGATTTGAGAATTAAAATTAAATCAGAAAAATAAAAGAACTAGTTGTAGATTACTGCTTTCTTTTGCTATTTTATTTATTTATTTATTTAAAACGATTGAGGGTCTGGGTACAGTGGCTCACTCATGTAATCCCAGCACTTTGAGAGGCTGAGGCGAGTGGATCCTGAGGTCAGGAGTTCAAGACCAGCCTGACCAACATGGTGAAACCCCATCTGTATTAAAAATACAAAAATTAGCTGGGAGTGATGGTGGGTGCCTGTAATTTCAGCTACTCAGGAGGCTGAAGCTGGTGAACCATTGGAACCCAGGAGGCACAGGTTGCAGTGAGCCGAGATCAAGCCACTGCACTCCAGCAGAGCCACTGCACTTCCGTCTTTGCAACAGGGCAAGACTATGTCTAAAAAAAAAAAAATGCCGAGGAAATTTATCAAGACATTGGATGGAGAGTAAGATAGCCATCTCAAGGATGTATATAATTTCCTACATTTTCCTTAGCTGAGCTCATTGCAGTTTCACTCCACAGGTGGAAACACCCCAAAATAACAACTCAATTGCAGAGCAAACCATCCTGAAAATTATTACAGTAAAAGCCCTTGTATCTAAGGAGACCAGAAGCCAGATGACTTCCAAAGTTCCCAAATCTAAAGTTCTCTCCCTGCTTTGGACAGGAAGCTGGTGGCATCTAGGATATGGTTCCCGGGTGGATCTGTGTGTCCTCAAATTGAAACAGGAGTGCAAAAGAGGCCACAGGAAGTGTAGCTGGTCATGTGACTCAAAACAAAATAATGAGGACATACTGATATGAATTCAAATAATATGATAAAAAGTCTCTGAAAGTCTCCGAAACAAAAAAATGTTTCTCTGCTTCTAAGATTCCTCTTTTACAAAATGAGCCTACCCCAAATTTCATTTTCAACTTTAGCATTTTGTGTTGTAGCAGAATAAGAATTCAGAAAAATCAGGGTGTGAGTACCAGAAAATCTGGGGTTATTCTGTTGCCATTTCTTAGAATTATATAAAAGGACCTTGAAACTTTCATTTCTTGCCTCCAGGCTAGGCAGGTGAGCATCAGACCAAAAACAAACAAAAAAAGAATAGATTTCATCTCTTCCCCTGCTAACCCATATCAATGTTTAATAACTTCCATCTGCGTTTTAACATTTTCTTTCCTGCTTTCTTCTTATTGCAGAAGCACAGCGCTCATATTTTCTTTGCTGTTGTTTGGTGAGACACAGAAATCTGAGCGTTCTTGTTGCATATTGTACATATAAGAATGTGTGTGTGTATTTGTGTGTGCCTATTTATTTTTCTAATGAGTGTGTTTGAAAAGGTGGTAACCCACACAAAGTCTTGAATAGTGCTGGACACATACAAGATGTTCATTAGTTAGCTGTGGACTAAACAATTGAAACTGAACTCTTTGCTCCTAACAGGTTACTCCACTTGTTTTGATCATCTCTTGCTCATTCTGAGCTTGGCTACAGTAACCTTCATCTCCCCATCTTATCCAGGCTTCCTCTGTGTCCCTTAACTCCATACAGGGGCACACACACAAATGTCTTTGCCTCTGTTAATCTTAGTCATTTCTAAAGGCCTCACTCAGACTCCACTCCATAAGGGATGCCCCTCTTCCTGGGCAGAGTTCTGTCTTCCTTTGAACCCTCCTGGAGTACATTCTCTTCTTAGGACTAATTGGTCATCTATAGTCTGCTGTGAGCTACAATTTGATGCTCTTTCCATGTAGGTCTTATTTCTTCATTTATGTTATGTGAAATTCAGAAAGATATACTACAGTTTATCTCTGTACCACCCCCAACCCCACCCGCTGTGCCTAGCACAGCCTTATGTATGTAGCAGGCTTGTAATGAGTATTTGTTGAAAGAATGAAGGAAAGAATCAATTCATCACTCAGATAATCAGGTCTTTAGCTGAGTAGCAATGGGCTACTATTTCAAAGGTATAATAATTGTCTTTAACACAATCTTTTGTGGAAACAATATACAATCTCTGTGTGATTAGGAAAGTCTTTCTCCCACTTGATTATCTATTTTAAGTAAAATTTACATCATTTCTTGAGGTTTTCTGCTCAGATTAGATCAAATTCAGTTGGCTCATTGATTTACACCCCTATAGTTTCTGCCTCTGTGATGGATATTATGCATACAAAGAAAAATGTCAAAGTCTTTGCCCCCAAAGAATTCATGTTATTATGGGGAGGGTAGGAAAAAACATGCTGTTGGACATTGAAAAAGGAACACTCTGCAGGCTATGCCTTGGAAGGGGCCAGAGAAGAACTCAAAGAAGGTTTGCTTATTTAGTTTATATACTTTACTTGCTATAAATGGAACCTTGGAAAAAATCAGTCTCTATGTATGAAATAAATAAACACAGATTATTTAATAAAAGAACTAAAATTCTGTGCTCTTGACTACTGGTTATATAAATTTTACTTTTCAAATATATAGCCCAATGTGTAAAATAATAACAGTGAAAATACTCTGATTATATTGGGAAAAGGGGTCTCATTCTGCTTTCTTTCTCTTTTTTGCCAGATCTTAGAAAAGGATCTAAAACACAACTGAAAACTCATGGTCAAATAAACACTTGGAGAGGGTATTTAAAAAATTGTACTAAATCCTATAGATCAAGTAGTTGAAGTTAGAGTATGTTCCCGCAATCCTAAAGTACATAATTTAAAAGATAAAATGCTACCCTCCATAAATTTAGGCCTTAACAAGTTTAAAAGTAAAATAAATAAATAAATATATGGAGAAAATACATCCAATCATTAGAAAACAGAGAGACAAATCTCATAAGTCCAAGAAGTGATATAAAGAAAATAATGAATATATAATAAGATATTTGCAGGTGACAGCACTAAAGTGAACCATCAAGAAACATCTTCATAAGACTACCCCTCCAAATGTTGAGCTGTTGTTGCCAAGAAGAACAATTATTTCTCCAAACAGGGGTATGATTTTTATCAGAGTTATGGCCCAAGACTAAAAGAACCATGTACCTGACTTGGAAACATTTTCTATGTTTCTGAATATTCATAAGTTAAAAATTAATATTAAGATGGGTAGAAACACTGCCATATTTGTTGTTGTTGTTTACCCCCAAGTGATATTTTCTCTTTCTCTGACTGCTGCAATTTTAAGTGAAGATGTTCTTCCTGTAAAGGTGTGTTAGACTGTTCTTACATTGCTATAAAGAACTACCTGAGACTGGGTAATTTATAAAGAAAGTAGGTTTAATTGGCTCACAGTTCTGCAGGCTCTACAGGTAGCATGGCTTCGGAGCCCTCAGAAAACTTACAATTGTGTAGGAAGGTGAAGAGGAAGGAGTCACCATGGCTGGAGCAGAAGAAGAGAGAGAAGGGGGAAGAGCGCTGCACACTTCTGAACAACCAGTCCCTGTGAGAACTCACTCACTTTCATGAGAACAGCAAGAGGGGTGTCCACCCTTATGAGCCAATTACCTCCCATCATTCCCCTCTTCCAACACTGAGGATTAAAATTTGACATAAGATTTGGGTAGGAACACGAATCCAAACCATATTAATCTACCCCTGGCCCTTCCCAAATCTCATGTCCTTCTCATTGCAGAACACAATCATCCCTTCTCAAATCTCATGTCCTTCTCATTGCAGAACACAATCATCCCTTCTCAAATCTCATGTCCTTCTCATTGCAGAACACAATCATCTCTTCTCAACACTCCCCCTCAGCGTAAACCCAAAAGTCCACAGTTCAAAGTCTAATCTGAGACAAGCCAAGTCCCTTCTGCCTGTAAGTCTGTAAAATATAAAGCCAGATTGAAAAATTGTTTTCCCATTCTGTTGGTTGCCGATTCACTCTAATGACTGTTTCTTTTGCTGTGCAGAAGCTGTGGAGTTTGAATAGGTCCCATTTGCCTATTTTGGCTTTTGTTGCCAATGCTTTTGGTATTTTGGTCATGAAGTCCTTGCCCATGCCTATGTCCTCAATGGTTTTGCCTAGGTTTTCTTCTAGGGTTTTTATGGTGTTAGGTCTTATGTTTAAGTCAATAGAAAATCAAACACCACGTGTTCTCACTCATAGGTGGGTGTTGAACATTGAGAACACAGGGACACGGGGAAGGGAACATCACACACTGGAGTCTGTCAGAGGGAAATAGGGGAGGGACAGCAGCGGGCTGGGGAGTTGGGGAGAGATAGCATGGGGAGAAATGCCAGATACAGGTGATGGGGAGGAAGATGGCAAATCACACTGCCATGTGTGTACCTATGCAACAATCCTGCATGTTCTTCACGTGTACCCCAAAACCTAAAATGCAATAAAAATAAATACAAAAAATAAAAATAAAATAAAATAAATAAAAAGCCAGCTAGTTACTTCAAATATACAATGAGGTCACAGGCATTAAGTAAATATACCCATTCCAAATGGGAGAAATTGGCCAAAACAGAGAGACTGCAGACTCCATGTAAATCCAAATCCCAGCAGGACAGTCATAAAATCTTAAAGCTCCAAAATAATCTCCTTTGACTCCAAGTCTCACATCCAGGCCACACTGATGCAAAGATTGGAGTTCCCAAAGCTTTGCAGGGTACAGCTCCCACAGCTCATTTCATAGGCTGGCATTGAGGGCTTGTGACTTTTCCAGGTGCACAGTCCAAACTGTCAGTGAATCTATCTTTCTCTCTAGGAGGGGGGATGGTTGCCCTCTTCTCACAGTTTCTCCAGGTACTGCCCCAGTGTGTGGGGGCTCCAAACCCACATTTTACCTCTGCACTGAAACAGAGGAATATCTGCCCTTGGAGCTGATTTCTGCCTTAACATCCAGGCTTTTCTTTTCTTTCCTTTTCTTTATTTTATTTTATTTTATTGAGACGGAGTCTTGCTCTGTCACCCAGGCTGGAGTGCAGTGGTGTGATCTGGGTTCACTGCAACCTCCACCTCCCAGGTTCAAGGCAATTCTCCTGTCTCAGCCTCCCTAATAGCTGGGACTACAGGTGCACACCACCACGCCCAGCTAATTGTTGTATTTTTAATAGAGATGGGGTTTCACCATATTGGTCAGGCTGGTCTCAAATTCCTGACCTCAGGTGATCCACCGGCCTCAGCCTCCCAAAATGCTGGTATTACAGGCATGAGGCACTGCACCCAGCCACATCCAGGATTTTCATACATTCTCTGAAATCTAGGCAGCCTCAACTTTTGCCCTCTGGGCACCTGCAGGCTTACCACATGGAAGCCAACAAGCTTATAACTTGCACCCTCTGGAGCAGTAGCCTGAGGTGTATCTGGGGTCTTTTTAGCCGCTGTTGAAACTGGAGTGGCTGGGATGCAGGCAGCAGTGTCCCAATGTTACAAAGAGAAGCAGGACCTTGGGCCCAGCCCATAAAACCTTCTAGGGCTCTGAGCTTCAGATGTGAGGGGCTGCTGTGAAGATCTCTGAAAAGCCTTTTTTTTCTTTGAGACGAAGTCTTGCTCTATCACCCAGGTTGGAGTACAGTGGCATGATCTTGGCTTACTACAACCTCCACCTTTCAAGTTCAAATGATTCTCCTGCCTCAGCCGCCTGAATCACTGGTATTACAGGTGCCTGCCACCACCCCAGCTAATTTTTGTATTTTTAGTAGAGACGAGGTTTTGCTATGTTGACCAGGCTGGTCTCGAACTTATGGCCTCAAGTGATCTGTTTCGTCCTCCCAAAGTGCTGGGATTATAAGAATAAGCCCAGCCTGAAGTGCCTTTGAGGTATTTTTCCCATTGTCTTGTTTATTAACATGTGGCTCCTCTTTACTTATACAAATTTATTTAGCTGGCTTAAATTCTTCCCCAGAAAATGGATTTTTTTGTTTTTTGTTTTTTTTTTCTTTTCTTTTGAGATGGGATCTGACTTTATTGCCCAGGCTGGAGTGCAGTGGCAAGATCTGGGCTCACTGCAACCTCTGCTTCCCGGGTTCAAGTGATTCTCCTGTCTCAGCCTCCTGAGAGCTGGGATTACAGCTATTCAGTGTGTACACTGAGTACACACTGGGTGGTGTGCACACTACCACACTCAGCTAATTTTTGTATTTTCAGTAGAGATGGGGTTTCACCATGTTGGTCAGGCTGGTCTCAAACTCCTGACCTTGTGATTCACCTGCCTCGGACTCCTAAAGTGCTGGAAATACAGGCGTGAGCCACTGTGCCTGGCCAAAAATGGATTTTTATTTTCTACCACATGGTCAGGCTGCAAATTGTGTAAACTCATATGATCTGCTTCCCTTTTAAATATAAGTTCCAGTTTCAGATTATCTCTTTGCTCATGCATATGACCATATATTGTTAGAAGTGACCAGGCCACATCTTGAACACTTTGCAGCTTAGAAATTCCTTCCATCAGATACCCTAAATCATCATGTTCAAGTTGAAACTTCCATAGATCCCTGGAGCCAGGGCACATTGTCGCCAGTCTCTTTGCTAAAGCATAGCAGCATAACCTTTACTTCAGTTCCTAGTAAATTTCTCAGCTCCATCTGAGACCTCCTCAGCCTGAACTTTATTTTCATGTCTTTATCAGCATTTTGGCTACAACCATTCAACAAGTCTCTAGGAAGTTCCAAACTTTCTTTCATCTTCCTGTTTTATTTTAAGCTCCCCAAACTATTCTAACCTCTGCCTGTTTCCCAGTTCTAAAACTACTTCTATATTTTCAAGTGTCTTATTAGCAATTCCTCAGTTCCTGATACCAATTTCCTGTGTTAGTTCATTCTTACATTGCTATAAAGAGGTACCTGAGAATGGGTAATTTATAAAGAAAAGAAATTTAATTGACTCATTGTTCTATAGGCTGTACAGGAAGCATGGGTAAGGAGGCCTGAGGAAACTTAC
Organism: Cheracebus regulus; assembly: GCA_963574635.1. NCBI lineage: Eukaryota > Metazoa > Chordata > Mammalia > Primates > Pitheciidae > Cheracebus > Cheracebus regulus. Next base: position 4,981 of record CAUYQU010090205.1, on the reverse strand, counting down.
AATTATGGTGGAAGGTGAAGGAGAAGCAGACAGATCTTACATGGCCAAAGAGGGAGGAAGAGGGCAAAGAGGAAGTTGCCACACACTTTTTTAAACAACTGGATATCATGAGAACTTGCTTGGTATCATGAGAACAGCAAGGGGAAAGTTCTCCCCCATGAGCCAGTCTATCTCTCACCAGGCCCTTCCTCCAACAATGGAGGTTACAATTTGGCATGAGATTTTAGTGGGGACACAAATCTAAAATATATCATAAAGTCACTGTGATCACAAAATCAATCATAGTATGAGCATATTGAGGTCACACATGTCTTCGCAGACCCTCCCTGGGTCACAGTTTCAAGATTTTAGATAAAGAGGTCAAATTGGCTTAGGTATGCATGCAATTCAAGGGTCAGAAGGAAAGAACGATTGGAAAGAACTCTACCCTTTGCCAAACTATGAAACCAGCCATAGTCATCTGAAAGAGGTGTGTGCTTCAGATTTTGATCCATTGTGCTGTAATTAATGACTTAGGGGAAAAGGCATTAAGATGTAGGTTTGAAACTGCAAATTACTAGAACAACTACCTGTTTCATATTCTGCTATTTACAAACTGTGGTGGGGGAAAATAGTAACAACCTATAAGGAATCTTGAAAAAAGAAACAGCATGACAGAGAAGATCATTGTTCTCTGTACTGCAACACACATCTAGAGGCCCTTGAAGTGAAATAACTTAGATTTTTTTCTTTTTTGTTTGTTTTTTGTGTTTCCCTTTGGGCTGTCTACAATTGAACCAGTCTAAATTGGTTTAATCAATCAATAGAAATTTGCAATTCTATGCTAAGTGCAACAAGAGATAGTAAAATACTATAAAATAAAACAAGGTATTCTGTGAAATTGAGGCATACAGGAATCAGGCTTCCACTGCTCCTTTCATCAGTCTCTCAGACATCTCCTAAGGTTTGAATAGCAGACATGCCACCACTTCCAAATACTTCAATATTGGCTACCAGAGGAGAAAGATTCGGTTCTGGTCAGTCATTCTAATATGGGCTTTAGACCCACAGGGCTAAGTGGTAAAATTTCACAAGCCTTCTGTAATATTGAAAACAAAACAAACAAACAAATAGGAAAACACTGAACTAAAGCCTTTTTCAGATAACCAAGAAAAACCTACACAGACTTAGATCAAATGTCAGGCTTCTTTGCTTTAGGTAATGTAACAACTCATTGGAAGAACTCTGGAAGTGATATGGCTTGTGAGGATCAGAAAATTTGGAGAGTATACACCTACAATTAGTAAAAATGCAAAAAGTACATTGCTAAATAAACTATTTAAAATATGGAGTCCTCAGTGGAAAAATTATTTGTGTGTATATTATTGGGGTTCTGAAAACCTAAAATATGACAATATGCTCTTCCAAAGCACAGGAGTCAAGCTTTTCTCTGAAATTCCCTTATGTACTTTAAGATTGGACCTTCCAAAGAGAACACAGTTTCCCTTCATTCCCTCTCTGAAATCTCATTATCTATCACAGAAAAGAAGACAGGAATGCAACCATACCTGGAGGGACATTTTTATAAGTTAATGTCTCTCAGCTTTATTTGAATTCCAAAGAGAATCATTTCCAAGTTAATTTTTGTCTGTTGAGTCCATTCATTCCCCCTAAAAATCATTTACTACCCCTCAAAATTGCTAAAACCCTGATTGCCCCTTCTCCTATGAAGGTTATATAAATATCTGGACCTCATTGAGTTATTGGGCCATTATTCTCCTGTGATTCTTTCATGCTCCTGCACATTAAATAAATGCTGTATGCCTTTTTCTATTATTAATCTACCTATTGTCCATTTATTTTCAGCAGACCCTTAGAGGGCAGAGGGGAAGCTTTCTTTGCCCCTACAATATTGCTAACAAAATACCAATGAGATTTACAGAAGCAAAATGAGAACTTTATTTTTTAAAAGCAATGTGAAGATTAGGGAGAGGCAGCCTTCAGTGTAAACCAAAATACACACCGAAGAGGGGTTGAAGAGTAGAAAATGATTATTAAGGCAAAAACCATAGGATAGAGAGGAATCAGGTGTAGACTCAAGATTGGATGGCCTTTAATTAAGCAAGACATCATAAGACGGACATCAGCATGGCAGGAGAGGGCCTTCTACCCTGGGAGTGTCAGGCAACCAACAGGTGATAGGCTGTTGTTCCACTGTCTCTAAAATAATAATTGGTTACCATTGGTGCCAGGAAATGGCAGTGTCCCAGTAGATAGAAAACATGGCAAACTGGTGATCAGTAGCTTCCTAATATCTCAGGAGTTGGGTGAACAGGCTTAAGTATGCACACTAAAAGGCAAAATGGCAGAGTTTAATTGGTATATGGCCTTCCTCTAGGAAAACTCAACCAAAAAATGCCTCAAATGAGCATGTGCACAACTTCAGTAAACACACTGTACATGCAGCCCCTCACAAGTGCTGGCAGATCACTGCATATGCAAATAGCCAGCCCCGAGGAAAAATCAAGGGAGAAGAAATGCAAACCCCAGAACCATGCCAATGTATAAAACCCCAAGTCAAGGGTAGGATGGAGAGCACTTGGATCTCTCCAGTCACCCACTTGGCCCTTTTGCTTGTTTACATTACGTCCCTTCATTCCTGCTTCTAAAACTTTTTAATAAACTTTCACTCCTGCTCTAAAATTTGCCTTGATCTCTCATTCTGCCTAATGCCCATTGGCCAAATTACTTCCTCTGAAGAGGCAAGAATCAAGTTTGCTACAGACCCATGGGATTCACTGCTGGTAACAATAGTGCATATTTCTAGGCTTACTATGACTGATCAATAAGGGTCACTGAGACTCAGATCATAAGATTTAGTTGGGTTAATAATGCGAATGTGAGGGTGTTTTCATTCTTTCCTCTGGGAGTCAACGTTGCCCCTCACATATATGAATGCTACATTAATACTAACTGACAATATTAAGACTGTAAAATTGTCTTCCCTCCATTCCAGCATCTTGTGTTGAAGCGTGGGGTTCTAGATAGTAGGAAGTAGAATTTTACAAACTCTTTTCTTTAAAGGTCAATATGACCTATTATTTGATGGGAAATTTCATGTTAAAACAAACAGATTGAGGTGAGAAAAAGTTAAAATGCACACAGTTTTAAAATACAACACAAGACTCAAAAAAGCTAAGTGATTTAAACTGTTGCTTACATTCAAGTGCTTGAATCCCTGATAGCACGTTTCCTTTTTTCTGACTTTAACAAAAGTAATCGATAGCATTTTCTGAGCACTTGCTATGTGCCAGTCGCATACTTAATCCCTTCATACATTCATTATTTTATTTAATTCTCAAAACAATTCTAGGGTATAGGCATTATCATTACCACTTTAGATATATAAAAACTATTCATAAAATGTTAAGTAACTTGGCTAAAGTCATCAGTAATTTATAGTACTGAGATTCAGAGTCATGTTTATTTGAATCCCAAGATCACATTTCTTGGCATAATTAATTAATTTAAGAAAATGAGAATTACTGATTACCAATCACAGTAAGAATTAAGGGTTTATATGCCTTGAGATCTCAACTTACATCTGCCAGAAATCAATTTTAACATCTGGACAGCTAGTTAAGGATATCGTGCCAGGATAAAACCTCATTTCCATGTAACAAACAGGCATTCTGGTTGGTAAAACATTTCCTTTAAGTTTGATTAATGATAATTATTATGCCAGGATACACATAACTATGTATTAAATGAAATGATTAGCTTAAATCATGTAAGCCTGAGGATGAAGAACAAGACTTGTCTCGTGTTAACTCCAATGAAAATAGGAGAAAGGTAACTTTATGCCTGATTTAACCAACCAGATGCTTGCTGTTATGAATGAATGTAGAGTCCCATCTCTTCCCTTGACATGCTCTTCCTTTTACCCTCCACATTATCTAGTCCCATTGCTCTAAAAAGCATCTACATATTGTAATTCTTCAATTAATATATCCTAATTTTCCCTCTTTTCAGAACACCAAATGTAAACATTTTACTTCATCCTTGCCCTTTCCATATATAAATCTGAGGAGTAGCCATGCTTAGTATAGCCAAAACAAGACTATGGATAACATCTCTTCCTACCCCAACCTAATCTGCTTCATCTCCAATCTCAGTTTCTAAATGAATACAAATTATTTTAAGGCAGAGTCCTTACTACTTACTAGAGGTGTTTCATCTGTCAAGAATGCTCCTCCTCCTGTTAGCTGCATTTCTTCTTAGCATATTTGTTTCTTCTTAGCATTATCAAGGATGGCTCAAAGATAATTAGTTGGAGTGTAATTGGATATGCACATATGTGAGGGAGCTCAATCCTGTATAGATCATCTTTCCAAATAAAGATAAAGGATGAGTTTATAAAAATGAAAACTGCAGACTATCTGTGAAACAGAGTCCTGTAATTGTTTGCTATTTGTTGGCCTGTTTTTGTTGTTGTTGTTGTTTGTTTTCATTTTTCGATTTCCCTTGGGTTAGCTGATTGAATGAAGGCCATTGAGAGGGGAATTTGCCTTTAATTTGGTCCACATAGTTGTCAGAGAATGCAAAACCAATTTTTTAAGGGTTTTTGAGAAGCCTTGCAATCTCAGTTGGTGTGTTACATTTCTATGCATGGGTGGCTGATTGTATTTTGGTCAATACCTAAACTTTATTTAGGCCAGACCCACATCATTTTCCTTTATTATAATTTATCATTATTAATATCATAGCTCATATCATCCTCTGAGACAGACTTTCTTTGAGCCATCAGCAGTGGTAGCTACACATTTCATCTGTTTCACATCCCCTGACTTAATTTTCTTCATATGAAATTTGAAGATTTTTTCATTTTTTTCAAATGAAAGCTTACATTTCTCATCAGTATCTATTCCTCACAAGTCCATCTTCCAAGGAAAGCTTCCTTGATTCCCAGAGCAATCTGGCTTTTCCTCTAAGATATTCCTTT
>CAUYQU010090204.1:0-22179 GCA_963574635.1 Cheracebus regulus | reverse complement strand
CCCCTCCCCCTCCCCCTCCCTTCCCCTCCCTCCCCCCTCCCCATTCTTCTTCTCTTTCTCCTTCTTCTTCCAGGGTTTGTCTCTGTCTCCGAGGCTGGAATGCAGTAGCATGACCTCAACTCATTGCAACCTGCACCTCTCAGGCTCAAGCAATCTTCCCACCTCAGCCTCCCAAATAGCTGGGACTACAGGTATGTGTCACCATGTCTAGTTACATTTATTCATTTATTTATTTATTGTATTTTTAGTAGAGACAAGGCTTCAGCCTGTTGCCCAGGCTGGTCTCAAACTCCTAGGCTCAGGTGATCTGCTCACCTCGGCCTCCCACAGTGCTAGGATTACAGGCCTAAGCCATTGCACTTGGGCCACCATTCCTGTTTTATTGCATTTTTTAGAGACAGGGTTTTGCTATGTTGCCCAGACTGGACTCGATCTCCAGGGCTCAAGTGATCCTTCTGCCTCAGCCTCTCAGTAGACGGGACAATAGGCACACATACCACTCCTGGCTACTACCATTTCTTAAAAGGAAAAACATTTAAACGTAGGAAGAATTTAATCTCAGAGTAGGGAAAATAACAAGAAAGACCAGTTGTCAACTGCATACTGATATTTCCAAAATTATTTTGTAGCGAATATGTGTTAAAAGTTCATTTCAAACAGCCCAAATGCCTATCAACTAATAAGTGGGTAAATGAAAGGTGGTCTATATATACTGTGAAATATGATTCAGCCATGAAAAGGAATGAAGCAGCGGGCATGGTGGCTCACGCCTGTCATCCCAGCACTTTGAGAGGCTAAGGCAGGTGGATCACCTGAGGTCAGGAGTTCAAGACCAGCCTGGACAACATGGTGAAACTCCATCTCTACTAAAATACAAAAATTAGCTGGGCATGATGGCAGGTGCCTGTAGTCCCAGCTTGAGAGACTGAGGCAAGACAATTGCTTGGACCAGGGAAGTGGAGGTTGCAGTGAGCCGAGATCATGCCACTGCGCTCCAGCCTGGGCGACAGAGCAAAAGACCCCATCTCGAAAAAAAAAAGGCGGGGGCCGGGCACGGTGGCTCATGCCTGTAATCCCAGCACTTTGGGAGGCCAAGGCAGGTGGATCATGAGGTCAGGAGATCGAGACCATCCTGGCCAAAATGGTGAAACCCTGTCTCTACTAAAAATACACACACACACACACAAACTAGCCAGGCATGGTGGTGCATGCCTGTAGTCCCAGCTACTTGGCAGGCTGAGGCAGGAGAATTGCTTGAACCTGGCAGATGGAGGTTGCAGTGAGCCAAGATCGTGCCACTGCACTCCAGCCTGGTGACAGAGGGAGACTCCATCTTAAAAAGAAAAAGAAAAAGAAAAAGAAAAAAGGAATGAAGTACTCAAAAACATGGCACTAACAGAAAAAAGCCAGACACAAAAGGCCACACATCGTATGATTCTGTTCACATAATGTTCACACAGGTGATGTGAAAGGGAGGGGATTGGAGGAGGAAGAAATGGTGAGCGACTGCTAATGGATGTCAGGTTTCTTCTGAGGGTGATGAAAATGGTCTAGAATTTAGTAGTAGTGATAGTTGGACAACACTGTAAACATACGGAACACAGTTACTGAATTGTATATGTTAAAGGATAAATTTTATGTTATGTCAATTATATGGCAATAAAACATATATTACAAACTAAATGCAGGCTGGGTATAGTGGCTCATGTCGGTAATCCCAGGACTTTGGGTGGCCGAGGCAGGCAGATTACTTGAAGTCAGGAGTTCAAGACCAGCCTGGCCAATGTGTCGAAACCCCATCTCTACTAAAAACACAAGTTAGCCGGGGCATGGTGGCAGGCGCCTGTAATCCCAGCTACTTGGGAGACTGAGGCATAAGAATCGCTTGAACCCAGGAGGCGGCATTTCCAGTGAACTGAGATTGTGCCGCTGTACACCAGCCTGGTGACAGAATGAGACTCTGTCTAAAAAATAAATAAATAAAATAAAAACAAAGTAAAAACTAAATGTAAGAAAAGGTCTGAGAATGTACACAAACGGCAACATGGAGTTTGATTTGTATCCTACTGGCATTTCAACCTCCCTTGGATTTTGCAATTGCTGCAAATCCATTTTCACAGAGGAGGAGGACTGGAATGGAGACAAAAGAGCTCACATTTCCACTCAAGGCAGAATGTTCTTTCTGTGCTGTCACTGGTGAGCCTGCTGGGGCATGGTCAGCCCCTGGCCCTTCCATCCTTCCCTGAATTCGGCAGAGAGGCTTCCAGGAAGCCCTCAGGCACAAAGACGCAGATGCTGGGTCCCCCAAGGGGCAGTTTTCCCAGGAGAGGCCCTGAGGGCAGCGGCTGCCTGCTCGTGTGACCACCCATCTCTGAAGGACGTCTTCAGCGCAGGTGATGGGTGCCTCTCCATTTGGAGTTGCTGGTGCCGCTGCCCTGGGAAGCCCCCTCCTGCTTTTGGGCTTCCCCCATTGCTTAGGTCTTGCCCTGCTCCTGATGCTGGCTGGGAGTGGAATTTTGAAGTGCACCATGAGTTGGAAGCTGTCACGCCACAGCTGCAGGGACCAGCACAGAGGCAGTGCTGCCCACGGACATACAGAGCCCTGAGTGAGGAGAGATCTGAGAGGTCTTGGCCATCCACTGGCAAAGGACAATGGATCTGCAAGGGGCGCCGCCGGCTGATGGGTGATGGGATGGATGGAGGGTGGGCATCCATGCTGGAGCATCAACTCTGTGCAGCTCCTGCAGGGAGAATCGCCCCTGCTGAAGCTCCAGCTGGTCCAGAACTGTACCAGGCCCTTTAGGGGTGTCTGAGGACCCAGGGCCCACATAGCCTTGAGAGCCAAGAGTCTCGAGTGTGCACGCTTGTCGGCCTGGGTCTGGACTTGCAGCCCCAGCCCCAGGGCCCCGGGTCATGCTACCCATGGGTGCACACAGCTGAGCATGAACGCGGGACTCCTGCACTTGCATGAGTGCTGGCAGGCTTGTCCCCATCCCCGCTGATCCGTGGGCCAGTGAGGGCAGGCATGAGAACGTGGAAGTGTGCAAGGCGGCTGCATTCCTGTGCGAGCGATGGTGCATGTGCTTAGGCGGGCACCTGTGTGATTGCCTGGGAGTGAGAGGGCATTGGTGGGGTGGCTACTGCTGGGAGCAGGGAGGAGGGGACCACAGAGCACCCGGGGGGGCCTTCCCAGGCTGGCTGCCCGCCCAGGCTTCTGTGTGTTTTGGCAGGGCTGCCCAGGCCCAAGGGCCCTCCGTGTCCAGGCAAAACGGCTCGGTCAGACGCCTGCAGGACGCTGCCCCCTCCACCCTCCTTCCCTGGTGGCCTCCCTCCTCCCCACACTCCTGGTCTCTCTCTGTCTCTGTCCTTGGGTCTATGGTCCTTTCCATTTCCAGCTCTCTCTTTCCATCTTCCTCTGTCTCTGTTTCCCATTCACACCCTCCCCGCTTCCCGCTAAGGATCCTCCTTAGCGACCCCAGGCCCTGCCAGGCCTTCCTGGCAAGCACAGCCCAGCTGGCCCCAGAGTGGGCAGCCTCCCTCCCAGGCACCAGTGTGAGTCGGGACGGCCTCCAGGAAGTCCTCTCTCCTCATCTCTGACATGGCTCATTGTGACTTTGTTTTATGGGGCTTTAATGAGTCCATTTAAACAGAGAGAGCTGCACCAAGGTATGGGGACAGACGTGATAATGAAAGACATTGCCAGTGGTCAGCATGACTAGCACCAGGGTGCTCAGAAGTGAGAATAAAAAGGGAGCCCCTCTACTAACCCAGTGGGGGGTGGGGGCCTCCAGAGGGCCAAGCCCAGGGTAATAGCCCTGAGCGTGCACCAGCCTTGCTATCTGCTAAGTTCTCCACCCCTGTGCCTCCTGGGCACAGATCTGGGCAGATTGTCCTCTCATAGATGGAAAAAGCGAGGCCAAGGGAAGGTCAGTGGACGGCCTGAGGCCACACGGCACAGCAAGGGTTGCATGGAGACCGCCCTGCCCTTGGGCTGTCCAGACTGGGGAGAGCCCCACCCAGCTCCTGGCAAAGAAAAAGGCCTAGGAAGGGGACCTGAGCCAAGAAGCACAGAAGGCCAGGGGGACTGTCCACCACTCAGACAGCAAACGCTCCCTGATGCCTCCCTCGCCACCTAAGAGGCTCGACTGGGTGTTTCCCAAGGTCCAGTTCTCTCCCTGCAAAGAATGCTGGGGCCTGCTATAGGGACAATTAAATATTCTCCACTTCACTTCGTTCTTGCACTCTGCATTCATTCCATGGCATTCACTGAACATAGGGCCTCCCAAGGCACCTGTTAGATGCTGGGGAGCCAGCAGTGAATCTGAGAAGTGGCACAAGGACAGGGGCTGAGGTCACAGGATCCCTCCAAGATCCAGCGGAGGGCCCCTCCTCGGGAAAGCCTGGCCCAGCACCCTCCCCACCCTGAGCTCCATCTTGTGGTGCAGCTGTCCGTCTGTCTCCACCGACCTGTGGCTCCTGTGGGCCCAGCACAGGAGCCACCCACAGCCGCAACTGAATAGCGTTGTTTGTCAAAGGGGGTGACAACACCATTTGGGCGAAAAGCCTCATAAACAGCACGGGTTCACGCACAGGCGAAGGGTCGCGCGAGTGCGCACTTAGGCTGGCTGGGTGTGGAGGGTAGGAGAAGGGTCAGCCCAGGGCAGGGGCGCCGTCAGGAGGCCAGAGCAGTGACTTGCTCTTGGTCCGAGAGGACGCTGACCCAGGATTGGGAGATGACCTTGCTGCTGGTCCCACCTCCCAGGCTGACCTTGGGCAACACAGAGCCCAAGCACTCGCCCCTCTGAAATATTTACGGATCAGGAAACTAGTTGGAGAAGTGATTTCCCAGATCCATGGCGACTCAGAAAGAGGGTAGAATTTGAGTTGTGATGTCTCTGGCTCCTCCCACTGAATCCGGCAGCCCCCCATGTGTCAGTCTTAATAATAACATAGTAATTATGTTAAATAACTATTGTTATAGTAACAGCAGCAAGCGTTTGCAGATGAGCCTCAGTGTTAAAATGAACTTTCTCTAATTCTCTAATATGATCTCATTGGATGCTCTTGAGAGCTCTGGGAGGTAGGAATTCTCATCTGCTTTGACAGATGGGGAAACAGAGGCACACCTCAGCCAGGCACCTCCTCATAGTATGGGGCAGATCCAGCCCATGTAAAACTGGGCCTAGTTCCTGGGTGGGGCTGTGTCAGGACAGCTGGACACAGACGGGGCTCTCACTCATGCTGGGGCATGACTGAATGACAAACTTGCTGTGTGGCCTGGATGTCAGGGCAGGAGTAACAGCTCCAGGGAGGCCAGGGTTCTGCGCAGTCAGCACACTCAGCCCCACTGCTCCAGCTGCCGCCGAGCTCGCGCCATCCTGCCGGGGTCCATCCCCCTGCGATCTGCCTTCCTGGCGGCTGCTGTTCACTACAGCTGCACCCCGCCCTGGGTGTCCTGCTAAAGCTGAGGTGGCCGTGGGGTCAGAGGCAGCGTCCTCTGCCCTCCCTGCCTCCCTGCCTGTGCGCGCCCCTCCGTCCATGGCCAGCCAGAGCCTTTCTCCTCTCCCTTGTCGTCTTCTCTGACTCCCACCCATCTGTCACACCCTGCCAAAGAGACACTGCTCCAGGCAGCTCCTGGATGCCCCCAGACACAGCCGGACCTCCGCTGTGCTCGCGGCATCAATGTGGCTGTCTCTGTCTCTCCGCCTTTCTGGATATCCTGACTACAGCAGAGGTCCCCCGCCCCATGCAGGGGAGTGGGGGAATCTACGTCCCCTTTTCTAAGGTGAGGGGGGTCACTTGAAACCAGGGCAGGTGTGGGGATGGGGACCGCAGACTGGAGCATGTGCCAGGCAGAGGGAAAGGGAACTCCAGAGAGGTCCAGTTGGCATGGGGGGCTTGATGGCCACACCTGAGCCAGAGAGGAAGCCAGGAGGCTTAGGCCAGACCAGAACCCAGCAGCCTCTGCCATGATGAGCTAGGGCTCCCCACTCTACCCAGCGGCTCAGCCAACCCCCGCAGAAACTCAGTTTTATTCAACCAGTACATATCACGTGTACTCTGGACCAGGAGTGGTTCACTTACTCCTCACAAGCAGGCTGCTGACAGTGGGGACACGGGCACAAAGAGGCTAGAGAACTTGCCCAAAGTCACACTGCTGGTCAGTGGCAGAACTGAATCAGAACACCGACCGTTTGGAGCCACAGTCCAAGCGCTGCTGCCCAGATCTTTCCCAGGGAGCCACTCCTGGTGGAAACTGGACTCCAAAGCACAGAGGACTGGACTGGGGTTGAGACTGCTGATGTGAACCTGACTGCTTGCCATGGTCCAAACCCTTCGTGGCCTTAGACAAGTTGCTTTGCCTCTCTGGGCCTCAGATGTCTCCATTCTAGAGTAGGGATAGTAGCAATAGCCATCCATTCAGAATGTGTTAAGCACCTTCTGTGTGTCAGGTCCTATTCTGGAACCCAGGACCACCGTGGTGGTGAGGACAGGCGAGACCTGCCGCACGGTGGGGCTGGGTGGTGATGACCACCTGAGACAGGGAGACAGGGTGTGGACAAACACCTGCGTCTGCTCATGGCTGCTCTCTTTAATGCTCCACTGGGCCCCGCAAATTGGGCCTGATGGCGAAGATTTGGAAACCGCACCCCCCGAGGTGGAGGAGATTCCAGGGCAAGGCAGTTCGGGAGCAAGGCGCAGGGGCCGGGCTGGGCGGGGCAGGACTGGGACAGTGTTTGGGTGGGGCTGTGCTGGAGGTCCTGAGGTTGAAATGTCCTCTCTGTGTCCTGGGGTGGGGATGGGTGACACACAGCAGCAGCAGGCCAGCAATCCCTGGGCTCGTCTAGAGGTGCAGGCACATCCCGCCTGATAGCTTTGTCCTGAGTTCCCTGACATGTGAGCAGTGCAGGGTCTCCTGCTCCGCTGGGCCCAAAGCACAAACACCCGCAGGTGTGGGCCAGGAACATCTTTTTCTCCTGAGAATCCCTTTCTTTCTGAATTTAAAAGCGGTATTTATTCATGATAAAAACAAGATTAGAAAAGCTAAGAAGATACCAAAATTATATGAAAAAAAATCACAAAATCACCCCACCCAGCTCCCTGCCAGAGACCAACGCTAGGATTATGTTGGTGAACGGTCCTCTGGCTGTTTTTCTGTGTTACTTTCAACCAGGTTGGGACCAAGGTATACACAGAATTTTGTGCTGGGTTCTTTTTGTTTAACATGTAATATGCCATCACCTGGAGTTATGTTTACTGATGCTTTCTGATTACAAAATGAATATGTACTCATTGTGAAAACAAACAAGTCAGACAGTTATGGAAATGTGGAACACTGAGAGGCCAGGGTGAAAAAGAAAGTGAAAGTCCCCCTTAGTTCCCAGGCCAGAGGCACCAGGGCGTAAACTGTCAACAGGTAAACACCCCGTGCAAACTCCCGGACCCGTGCAGGCTGGCAGCCGTGCTGCGAGCACGCCCAGGTGGGCCTGGGGAGCGATCGTGCCTCCGCAGGCAGAGCCTTCGCTGAGCTCTCTGGGCCCTGGCTTTCTGTAAGCGAAACTGAGGAGAGCAGGCCTAGTTCACTGTGTTGCTGGAGGAATTAAGGAATACACCAAAGCATTGGCATTAGTGAGTTACGACAGGTAAAGTGCTTTAAGGGGGACACAGGAAGCGCTGGAAACATGTGACGTTGTACAGTAAACACCCGACAGAAACCACAAAGGGGAACGCAGAACTCACCGTGCGCCAGGTAAGGGCTTTGCAACTATCTCATTTAATCCTCCCCAAAGCTCTGTGAGGGGGGTACTTTGAGTGTCCCCATTTTACAGATGTGAGAACCGAGGCTGAGAGAGGTCGAGTGTCATAGCAGCATGATTCACAATAGCCCAAGGCAAAAGCAGCCCGGATGTCCATCAACGAATGAGTAAATGAATCATGATATATCCAATATAAGGAACCATTATTCAGTCATAAAAAGAGATGAAAGGCCAGGCATGGGGGCTCATGCCTGTAATCCCAGCACTTTGGGAGGCTGAGGCAGGAGGAGGCCAGGAATTCAAGACCAGCTTGGGCAACGTGGCGGAACCCCACCTCTACGAAAAATACGAAAATTAGCCCGGCATGGTTGCATGTCCCTGCAGTCCCCCCTGCTGAGCCTAGGAGACAGAGGTTGCAGTGAGCCAAGATTGCACCGGTGCACTCCACCCTGGGCGACAGAGCAAGACTCTGTCTCCAGAAACTTAAAAGGGATGGAGTACTGACATATGCTACAAAACAGATGAACCTTGAAAACACGATGCTAAGTGAAAAAAGCCCATCAGAAAAGACCACGTGTTGTATGCTTCCTTTGACACGAAATGTCCAGAATAGGGAAGTCCACAGAAACAGAAGTAGATGAGTGGGTGCCAGGGAATGGGGGAGGGAGGGGCTGGGGAGAGACTGTTTACTAGGTTTTGGGGTCTCCTTTGTGGATGATGTAGATGTGAACTAGATAGAGCTGGGGGTTGCACAGCATTGTGAATATACTAAATGCCACTGAACTGCTTGCTTTAAAATGGCTAAGCTTATGTTATATGAGTTTAACCTCAATTAAAATTGAAAAAATGCAAAAGGAAGAAAGGCGGAGTGACTTGCCCAAGCTCAGGCCACACAGCCGATGACAGTCAAAGCAGCCACGATGGCTCTCCTGCTGGGTGGACCGCAGACCACCCGGCAGAGCCTTGTTTGTTGGCGTTTCTGCCTATCAGCGTGACCCTGATTTCCGGAGTGGGGTCACCAGGTCAGAGGTGGCAACCTGCACACAGATGACACACTGTGGGGCCGGACCTCGCCCTGCAGGGGGACATGGGTGGGTGGGAACACCAGCGGCCAGCCAGAATCCCACGAGACTGGTCAGTGCAGTTGTCCCCAGAGCGCAGGGGGTGGAGGGCGGGGCTGCCCTTTGTCCTGCACTTTTTGGTTAAGCCTGTGCTTTCAACACCCGCCTCCTGCCTGCCTGGGTTATATTTAATCCAGCTTGCTTCCGGAAACCAGGGCTCCGAGGACAGCCTGGCCTCCTTCTGGCTCCAGAGCCCCATGGGGTCCGTCACCGCACGGACCTGCCTTTGGTCACCGCGCAGCCTCAGAATCCTGCTGTGCCTTCTGAGCCCCAGTTTCCTCATCTGAAAACAGATGCGACAATGGCCCAACCACAGGGAGGTTTCGAAGGGAGGATGGACCTGCCGGCCCAGCACTATTCACAATAGTCCAAGGCAAAAGCAGCCCGAATGTCCATCAACGAATGAGTAAATAAATCATGATATATCCAATATAAGCAAGAGGAAACATAACTCCAGGTGATGACATATTCCACGTTATTTCATTTCAGTTTATTCAGTCATAAAAAGAAATGAAAGGCCAGGCATGGTGGCTCACGCCTGTAATCCCAGCACTTTGGGAGGCTGAGGCCTGTTTAGACGAAGGTGCCTGGAACATTTGCCCCTAAAACGTTCCAGGCTTCTCTTGCAGTACCTTGAAAAGTTGATCCTGGACCTAGAAACGTGTCCAAGGTCTATCACTACATGGAAAAGCAAGCGGAATGGGTGAGGGGCCCCTAGCAGACACTCAGATGGGAGCTATTATTATTTATTTTGGCTTTTGATGTTTGTTCCACATGTTTCCATATACACAGAACATTTCTAGAAGACTTCTGAAAAACTGTGAATAGCAATTCGTTCCTTCTGGGGATGGGCGGGGAGTGAGACTTCACTTCATACCTTCCTGTTCTCTTGGAAGTTTTCACCATGAGCATGTGTTACCTTTATAATAATAGTTCAAAATGACATTACACTCTGAAATAAAAAATGTTAGTTATTATGACCCTTTCAGTTAATGGAAGAGGAAAATGGCACCCAGGCTTCACCTCCTCCAAGAAGTCTTCCTGATAACCCAGGCACCCTACTTCTCCCAGGCAGAAGGGATCCCCTGCCCGTCACTCTGTTTCCTTGTCTGCCTCTCCCATGAAACTGGCAGGCCTGGAGGGATGGGCCTGTCTGACTCATCCCGAGTCTCCAGCAGCCAGCCTCCCGAGTCTCTAATAGCCAGCTTCCCAAGTCTCCAGCAGCCAGCCCTGCTGAGCAGCACCAATGGGCATGGGTGAATGAAGGAATGAGGCTCCCAGAGGGGAAGCCGATTGCCTGGGATCACAGAGCAAGTGGTTCTGCAGCATGAGACCCTGGCCCCAGGGTCCAACTCAGCCACACCCTGACTTCTCTAGGCCAGCTCCCATCCATTCACCAGAAATGTCTAATAGGGGCAGCCTGAGAATTGTCCAGATGACCTCAGGCCTCCTGCAGGTGCTGTGGCACTTGGGGTTTGGGAGAAAACGTTGTTCAGGCTCCAAGTGGGAGCTGGGGATGCCCAAGGTGTGGAAAATGCCAGAGAGTGGTCCAAACAGAACCAACCAGAAAGGCCACCAAAGAAGAGAGGTTTGTTCTCCCTGTTTCCTTATCTGACACTTTAAAATTAAGATTTCAGCCTCCTAAATCGGGTACAAACTTTCCTGATGATGGCAAAGTCCCTCCCAGGTGAAAAGCAGATGCCACTGCCTGGAAGTCTCTAGAACCTAAAGGTCTGATAAGGCAGCTCTTATGAACCCATTTTGCAGATGGGAAGACTGAGGATCAGAGAGGTGTAGTGCCTTGAAGAGCAAGGTCTCGCATTGACCCTTGAGAGTCGAGAATGTTTGTGTTGCCACCAGTTTCCCACAGATGACATGGCTTTGAGTCAGGCTGCCTGGGTTTCTAATCATTCCTAATTCATAAGTCTGTTTGAGGATTCAATAACATCGTGCAGTATACAAAAGGCACTTGAGGCTAGTGCCTGGCACAGGGTAAGCACACTATAATAACTACCATTAGTGGCTGTTGGTGTCATTGCAGAGGCAGATTTTGGGGGTGTGTATGGCCTTTATTGGTGACCCTCCCAACATGTGTCCATCTACCCCTTGGAAGCACCAATGTCTCACTACCCTGTTCCCCAACCTTCCATTGCAGGAAGAGGGACCAGCCCTACCTTAGAAGAGCTGGGGCCTCTGTGAGCTCCACCCACCCTGGGGGCAGCACCTGGCCTGGCTCTGTTTGAGCCTGCTGCTTGCCTGAAGGCCAGAGACCAGCTATGGTTAGTGCTGCCAGAGAGCCTGGCCTGGCCGGAGAGGGCTGACCTTGACCTCTAAACTGCACTTAGGGGTGTCTTCTTGGCAGACCCTCAACACACAGCAAACATCACTTCCACGTGTCTTCAAACAAACAAGTGCAAATTACAGCCTTAAATTACAGAGGCTGGGAAAATTACCTCCTCCTACTCTGATTTGCTTTTAAAGACGTATCCTTGGAATATGATCTTCAAATTTTCTGGACTCACAGAAGCCTTAAACCTTTTTGGTGGCTAGGCATGGTGGATTGCTTGAGGCCAGGAGTTCAAGATCAGCCCAGGCAACATAGTGAGATCTTATCTCTATAAAAAATTTAAAAATTAGCCAGGCATGGTGGCACACATCTGCAGTCCCAGCTACTCAGGGGGCTGAGGTGTGAGGATCGGCTGAGTTGAGAAGTTCAGGGCTGCAGTGAGTTACAATTGTGCCACTGCACTCCAGCCTCCCTCCAGCAAGACCCTGCCTCAAAAAACAAAAAAAAATTGGGAGGCGGAGTCCCATTATGTACTCCCTTGTATATTTATACTTTGACTCTCCAAATTTTTTCCCTATATTTACACAGCTGCAGATAACGCAATTTCTTTCTTTCTTTTTTTTTTTTTTAAAGACAGGGACTTGCTCTGTCACCAGGCTGGAGTGCAATGCCACCATCCTAGCTCGGTACAAACTCAAACTCCCGGGCTCAAGCAGTTCTCCCACTTCAACCTCCTCAGTAGCTGGGACTACAGGTGCACACCACTATACATGGCTAATTTAAAATATATATATTTTTCTATACATGGGGTCTCACTTTGTTACCCAGGCTGGTCTTGAACTCCTGGCCTCTAGCAATCCTCCCTCCTCAGTCTCCCAAAGTGCTAGGATTACAAGCATGAGAAACCACGCCCAACTCTAATGTATTCTAAATGTTGACATTTTAAAACAAAATTGTAGCCAAGCATGGTGGCTCATGCTTGTAATCCCAGCACTTTGGGAGGCTAAGGCTGGTGGATCACCTGAGCTCAGGAGTTTGAGACCACCTTGGCAACATGGTAAAACCCCCATCTCTACTAAAATACAGAAAATTAGCCAGGCATGGTGGTGCATGCCTGTAGTCCCAGCTACTTGGGAGGCTGAGGCACGAGAATCTCTTGAGCCCATGAAGCAGAGGTTGCAGTGAGCTGAGGTCGCACCTCTGCACTCTAGGTTGGGCTACATAGTGAGACTCCATCTCAAAAAAAAAGTGTCACGTTACTCTTTTAAATATAATCAATGGAATCTATATTCTGTAGCTATTTGATACCCACTTTCTTCCACTTAAAAATTCTACACTGGGCCAGGCGCAGTGGCTCATGTCTGTAATCCCAGGGCTTTGGGAGACCAAGGCCGGCGGATTACAAGGTCAGGAGATCGAGACCATCCTGGCCAACATGGTGAAACTCCCTCTCTACTAAATACAAAACATTAGCCAGGTGTGGTGGTGTGAGCCTGTAGTCCCAGCTACCCAGGAGGCTGAGGCAGGGGAATTGCTTGAACCCAGGAGGCGGAGGTTGCAGTGAGCTGAGATCACGCCACTGTACTCCAGCCTGGTGACGGAGCAAGACTCTGACAAAAAAAAAAAAAAAATCCCAGAATGAGCTCTTTAATGATGGGCAGGTTTCCTTTGTTTTTTCCCTCTGTGCTTTTTTCTCTGTGTATATTTCCATTCCACCCTTCCCCCAGAACTTTATTCTAATCTAATAGAGAATCTATTTTTATGTTTAAAAGTATTTGCTTCCCTGGGAAGCATGGTAAAACCTGGTCTCTACAAAGAAACACAAAAATTAGCCAGGCATGGTGGTTCGTGCCTGTGGTCCCAGCTACTTGGGAGGCTGAGTGGGGAGGATTGATTACATCTGGGAGGTCAAGGCTGCAGTGAGTGGTGATTGTGCCATTGAACTCCAGCCTGGGTGACAGTGAGTCTGTCTCAAAAAAAAAAAAAAAAGTATTTCACTGCTATCCAATTGTTATTCTCTAACAAAGATACTTATGTAAGTTGAAATTAATTTCCTGTAACTTCAAGGTTCTATGGGCTTAAAAAACGTACTTTTGGACTGAGTTCTCATCACCGGCAGTCTGGCCCAGGCCGCCCTCTCCTCCCACCTGGCACGCTGCCCCCACGTCTTAGCTGCCATCCTGCTGCCACTCCCCTCACAGCAGCCTGATGTTATAGAAGGGTAATCCACTCCCGTCTTTGCCTTCTACTTCCTCCTGAACTTAGACAAGAACCTGCACTCTCTACCTTGCCCTTCCAGGACTCCCTTCCCTTCCTTCCCTGCTCCCACTCTCTCCACTTTCCAGGTAAGAAAACTCACCTGTGATGGGTCCCAGGTCACAGAGCTCACAGAGTGGCTGTGCTGGGCACAGCAGACACAGAGATCCCCTCCACGAGCCCCCAGCCAGGTGCTGGACTCAGCAGACAGAGAGATGAGCAAGATATATGTTGTCCCCCTCCATGAGCACCCAGCTGGGTGCTGGACACAGCAGACAGAGATGAACAAGACACACGTTCCCCTCCACGAGCCCCTGATGGGATGAGAAACCCAGACAAGTGAGATGGTGGCGAAACAACAGGGCCCTTCTCCTCAGGGCCTCCCCACACGCTGTTCTCTCTGCCTGGCTGCCTTTCCCTTTTCTCTCCATCTACCTAAGGCCTGGTTAGTCTTTGCTTTTTCTTGAGGCAGGGTCTCACTCTGTCACCTAGGCTGGAGTACAGTGGCCCAATCATGGCTCACTGCAGCCTGGCCCTCCTGGGCTCAAGCAATCCTCCCACCTCAGCCTCCCGAGTAGCTGGGACTACAAATACACCTCACCACACCCAGCTAATGCTTATTTTTGTTTTTTTAAATAGAGACCTCTCGCTATGTTGCTCAAGCTGGTCTTGAACTCCTGGCCTCATGCAATCCTCTCACCTTGTCTTACCGAAATGCTGGGATTACAGGCATGAGCCACTGTGCCTGGCCCTGGTTAGCCTTTGGGTCTCACCCAGAAGCCTTCGCTGTTTCCCCCAGTCTAAGTCGATCCCTTCCTATATTCTCATATCCAATGGTGTGCTGCCATTGTGGGGTGAAGCGCTGATTTGCTGTTTGCCAATTTCCATGGTGTGACTACTCCCACCACAGCTGATTTCAAGCTGCCGATGTGACATCATTGAACGTGGAGTCAGGAAGAGCAGTACATGATCAGCTCCCAGGAATCGGCGAGAGCCAATTCCCCAAGTTATAGTGCGCCACGAACGCACGAATCCCCACTGACAGTCAGAGTTGTCTTTCCAACATCAGTGTTTCCCACAGCTCTGCAAGGTGTCTGTGACAGTCCTAGGGTCCAGCACAGAGCCTGGGACGACACAGGCTCCAAGTCAGCACGCAGAGAAGCAATGCATGGGAGAGGAATGGACATCCGCTTCCTCCTGGTGTCGGCAGGCTCCTATCAGGAAAACAGATTAATTTCAAGGCATTGGCTCACACAGTTGTGGGGTCTGGCTGGGTAAGTCTGAAATCTGCAGGGGGCAGGGGGTGGCCTGCAAGCTGGAAACTCTGGGGCAGGAGCTCATGCTGCACCATCAGCAGAATTTCTTTTCTTTTTCAGAGAAACCTCAGTTTTGCTCTGAAGGCCTTCAACTGCCTGGCTGAGGCTCACCCACATCAAGGGTAATCCCTTCCCTTAAAGTCAACTGATGGTAGCTGTTAACCATAGCTACAAAACACCATCACCGGGTTAGAGTTTGATTGAATAAATGGGGATGGAGCCTAGCCAACTTGATAGATAAAATCAACAAGCACATTCCTCTGAGGTGAGGATTCTTTCCCTGTCTCTTTGAGGTTCCTGCTGGAGTAATTCTCCCCAGAGTTAAGCACACTGTCTTTGGAATGAGAGTTAGAGGGTGTCCAATCCTTCTGCCGCCTGCCTAGCCAGGGAGCTTGCCAACGAGTGATGGGTGCACCCCTATTCCTTTCTCCCTCGTGAGTCTGGTGGGGGGACAACTCATCCAGTCAGTCGTGGCACTGGAATCCCCTGAGAGGTCCGGATGGGCTCAGCCTCATGGCACCAGAGCAGAGGGCTTGTGAGAGGCCCCGGGGGACCACAGGTCAGTGGCAAGAGTTTGGCTGTGGAGCACTTCTCAGGGCCCAACTGGCACTCTGACCTCCCTTGCCTCCCATGGGCCTGGGTGGGGCCCCTTCCTTTCCTCCTTAGCTAGCCAGCTGCCCTGTCCTCCCCGGAAGTCCCTGCCCCCATTACTGCACCAGCTCCCCCTCCCCCTCCCATAAGGACAACCACCCTGTTTATTCTAAAGGGACACAGGCACAGCTAACTAGGAACAAATATGAGCAGAGTCCTAAGTTCAGGGTTTTAAGTGACTGTTCCTGCCCCGGCCTCCTCTCTGAGATGATCCTACGCCCACCAGAGGCTTCCAGCTTCTCCTTTTATGACCCTGAGCTTGTCAGTCTCCCCATCCTCATGCTCCCACCCTTGGAAAGACCCTGCCTGCCTTCTACAAGACCCTCTGTTGAGGGAGAAGGAGCTGGATGGGGCGGGACTGCAGGCTCAGGCTGTGGTGCCCAGTTCACCCTCAGCTCACACAAACGAGACATTGTCCTGATGCTCAGCCTGCCACCCAGGGGGCCCCTCCTGAGCTCTTGGGCTTCCATCCTCAGTGGTCTCGTGGCCCTGGTACCCAGAGCTGGGTGGGAAAGGGCCCCCTGTCCTCCGGAATGGGAGGAAAATAGTCCTCTATCAAGCTGGTCGCAGACTCCAGTGAACATTTCCAGGGCCATGAGTCACGCTGTTTTCCAAAAGAGGAAGCAGGCTCACGGAGAGTAAGTCTTGCTCAAAGTCACACAGTGGAGTCAGCACTGGAATTAGCTCTGACTCCCAGGGCACCTGTTGAGTGCCTGACCTGCTCTCTCCATCCTCCGTGGCCTGCCTGCTCCATGGTGCAAGGATCACTTCAGCTGTCACAGCTTTAGAAGTGAGCTGTGCGTGAACTCCAGGACCCCAAAGCATCAGGGAGGGCCACACAGAACCCCGTACCTGCTGGACACTGAAGCCAGGCCAAATAAACAGGACAGCCCACTCGTCAGGCAAAGCTCCAGTGACACTTTAGCTTCCCAGGAAATTGCTCTTGTCTTGCTGCTGAGCACCAGTAGCAAGTGACGGCCAGCAGGTCCCCACTTCAAGCCCGACTTTAGAAGAAGTGCTCCCAGCCCACACACGGATGCCTGAAGAATCACTGATCTGCTGCCTATTCTTTCTGGGGGAAGAGAATTTTCTGGGAGGGAGGGCTTTGCATGCTCTGTCTCACTTAGCACAGATATGAGGAGGAACTGTTATTATGCCCATTTTACAGATGAGGAGACTGAGGTGGTTACTGGTCCAAGGGCACACAAATAGTAAGTGGTACAGGCAGGTGCATCTGGGACCAGAATCCTCATTCTTTGAACCATATGACAGAAACCCCTCGCAGAAGTTTGCCCCAAGCCTTCAAAAGTGATCATAATTCCAGAGGGGCTCAGAAACCTGTTCCCAAGCTCTTAACTAGAGTTCGATTCTGTGCTGGGGAAGGCTGACTGTGGATGTCATTATGCTTCTCTACTGAATGGATCCATGGCTTGTTGTAAACCAACGATCCCTGGCATCTAGAACTGCCATTGGGTCCCTGTGGCTTTAGTCAAGGGACTTGGCCATCCAGAGCAGGGAATGGGGGGCCCTCTTGGAGGCTGAACCTCTAACAGGCTGGGGCCCATACCTGGCTGCTGCTGCGGTCGTGGGGATGCCCCTCCTGAGCAGCCGCTGCCTGGCTGTGTGCGCCCCTTCCTCTCCCCACCCCCACTCTCCTCCCAGGCCTCCCTCTGCTTACTACCCAGCATGGGCAAAAGCAGCTGCAGCCAATACGGACCAATGGGGGCACGCCTCTTTGAGGCACTAACTGTGGTGTCGATAACAGATCCCCAGGCCTGGCCTGGCTCAAGGATGGGAACCCTGACATGCCAACTGTCTCGGGAGCCCATGCTCAGCCTGGCTCACTCTCTGAGGGTGGGTGGTTTCAAACCACAGCTGGTGGGTTTATGTGTGATGGTGGACGGAGTGTGGAGTTTAGCAGGGTGACTGCAGCTGAGCCGCTTCTCTCTGGATCTGTTTCTTCTTAGTGTTATTGATGTTGTTGACAGCTGGCAGGTCCTGCACTGCACTAATCACTTTACATGGAGAAGCTCATTTCATTCTCGTCACAACCCCATGAGGTGGCTCATATCATCACCTCCATTTTACAGGTAAGGAAACTGAGCACCAGAGCACTCAACGGATGTGCCTCTCACTAGCTCCGTAGGTCACACAGCTAGTGAGCAACTGAGCCAGGCCTTGAACCCAGGCAGTCTGGCTCCAGGACAAGCCTGCACAATATCTGTACAGAAACAGGTCCTGGTGCATTTTAGGGTTGCTGTGATTTTACCCTTATCTGCAGGTGCTTTTACCTCTGATTTCATTCACCCTATGACCTGTATGGTAGGTTTTATTACTTCAGTTTTATCACTTTCACCCTCCTCCAGGAAAGAATCAGCTTACAGATGAGGTAACAGGCTCAGAGAGGTTAAGCAACTTGGCTGGTGTCCCACAGCTGGTATGTGTGACATCCCGAATTCAAAGAAGTCTGATTCTCACCGTGGAGCCTCCCATTCATGAGGGATCTCAAGGTGTCACAGAATTTAGACACACTGAACATCCTTATTTTATGAGTCCAAATTCAATGCTGTAATGACCCAATGTTGGAGGAGTTGAAGAATTCTTTCACATATTTGTCCAACCTTGTTCTAGACCTTGCCCTAGGATCCTGGGGTTGCAGTGGTGGGGATGGAATCATAGAGATGAACAAGCTGTAGATGTGGGAGCTGGAATTGCAGCAATGCTTTGGGGTTCTCTGACAAGGTACAGGCAGGCCACCTTTCTTGTATGGCAGGGCAGGGAAGGGCAGGAAAGGGAAGGGCAGGGCAGGGCTGACCTGCGTTCCGGTTCTGGCTGTGTCACTCCCATGCTGTGTGACTTAGGACCAGGCTCTGCCCTCTGTGTACATTGGGTCACCAGGCAGGGATGAGCTGCCTGGTGTGGTGACTCCAGGTGGCTCCAGGAGGAAGGTGGGGGCCCTCTCAGGTGAGTAGTCACATTCCTCCCTACGGCTTGTCCAAAAAATAAGGGGACCTCACAGAGACAGCTCTGTACAACTGTCATGCTGCAGGCTGGGGAGGGTGCCTGGGAGGGGCTATGGAGCAAGGCTGCAGCTTCCTTGGGGTTGGGTCATCACAGGGGCCACAGTCATGAAGCCAACTGGCTCTGAGCATGGGCTGTGGTGTCCAAAGACCCAGGGTTACTCCTGGCTCTGCCACCAGCCAGCTGTGTGACCTTGGCCAAGTTACTTAGCCTCTCTGAGCCTCAACTGCCTCATTCATAAAATGGGGAACCTAGCACAGTGCCTGGCAGCTGCTCATTTACCACAGGCACAGTCACTGAAGCTGAGAATTATGAAGCTGTTGAGGATAGAGGGTCCAGCATAGAAAAGGCAACCTATAAGCATCTACTATGTGCCAAGACAAGGAGGCAAGAAGGTGATGTGATTTACTTCCGGGCACACAGTAAGAACATGGCAAAGCTGGGACCTGAGCACTGGGATGCATTGGCGCCTGCAGTGCCTGGTGGCTCTGAGCCTGTAGCTGGCTCCCTGGCTGAGGCTGGGGCTGTGCCCTAGAGGTCGATCCCCTATGAGCACTCCTGCTGGCCTCTGGCTAGGGCAGCACCAGTAAACGTCTTCAGTCCATCTGGCAGGTCTCATTTGCTTGGTCTGAGAACCTGCCCCACATGCCTGAGCTCTGCAGGGAAAAGAAATAAAAATAGCTGGGTCTGAGAGAGCAGTGGCTGGGCCGTGGGCAGCAGTGCGTGCCTTTCCCATGACTCTGGCCCTGCAGAGGAGAGTCCTTCCCTGAGCCGCCCTGTGTGCCAGGCCCTGGGCTGGGCGCCCAGGAAGCAGAGTCATGGCAGGCACAGCTGCCCCCAGAGGAGCCCGCAGCTTGCAGGGTAGGACAGATTTGTCCAACACAGCACCTTGGGGTGGGGGCCCGAGAGGGCTAGCTGTGGAGCATGCAAAGAGGCCTCTCACTCACCTGGGGTACCGCAAGGTAAGCTACCAGAAAGAGGACACCCTGGAGAAAACAGTCATTAAGCAGAGTAAAACAGTCATTAAGCAGAGTGGCAGGGGGCATTCTGGGCAGTGGGACCAGCATTTGCAAAGGCAGAGAGGTGTGACAAGCATGGTCCCTTGAGAGAAGTGTAAGTGGTACATCCTGAGGCTGGGCTGCCTATAGGCAGGATGCAGGGGCAGGCTGGGAAAGCAGCGAGCCTGGGACTTCAGGGACAATGGGGAGCCAACGGAGGTTATAAAGCAGGGGTGACACGCTCTCTCCATCTCAAGATCCATAGCCTTAGTCCCATCAGCAAAGTCCCTTTTCCAGGTAAGGTAACATCGTCTCTGGTCCCAGGGATTAGGAGGTACACATCTTTGGGGGTCATATTCTGCAGACCTCACCTCTGTAATAAACTGCACTGAATCCTCATCCAAAGGCATCTAGGGACCCCAAACTAGGACACCCCCAACCTTAATTCTGTTCCCTGGGCTCCGCGTCATGGACGCCAGCTCCAGATCCTTGGCTCAGCCCCTCCAAAACTCTTGGCAGGTCATTCTCTAAATAGACAGAGCTGGGTTCAAATCCTGCCTCAGCTGCTTACTTGCTCTGTGACCTTGGGCAACTCATGGTCTCTTTCAGAGCCTCAGTTTCCTCATCTGACAAAGGGGATGAGGGGCCCAAGAGATTACTAGGCAGGTTAGAGAGTCAATAAGTGGCTGGCACATAGTACATGCTCCAGAAACAAGAGCTGCTGTTGGTTACCAGGTAGTCGTAGTCCTTTGTTCCCCTCCCCTGTGCAGAAAATAATCAGCATAATTACGTGCTCTGTTGTCACCCTGACCTGCCAACCCTCTTAGGGGCAAAGAAGTTTGTTTTGTTTATTTGTTTCCTGGATGCAAAGAATCTGTTGATTTCTCCAAGCTTGGCGCTGGCTGAAATTGTCCCAGCCAACACTGATGCTGCCTAGAGGGTGGCTGAAGTTTTGGGGTGGCACAGGAAAGGACTTTGTTTTGTTTTGTTTTGTTTTTGAGATGGAGTTTCGTTCTTGTTGCCCAGGCTAGAGTGCAATGGTGAGATCTCGGCTCACTGCAGCCTCGGCTTCCTGGGTTCAAGTGATTCTCCTGCCTCAGCCTCCCAAGTAGCTGGGATTGCAGGTGTGTGCCACCAAGCCCAGCTAATTCTGTATTTTTAGTAAAGACAGGGTTTCTCCATGTTGGTCAGGCTGGTTTCGGACTCCTGACCTCAGGTTGTCGCCCGCCTCGGCCTCCCAGAGTGCTGGGATTATAGGTGTGAGCCACCGTGCCCAGCCAAGGAAAGGGCTCTTTTAAGGAGCCACCAGCACCTTCGCCTCAAAACCAAGAACAATACCAGGCCCTGTGCCAGCCACAGGAGTAATTAGTCCAGATGGTTTCAAGGCAGAAATTCCAATAGTCCCTGAAATGCTATAAATTAAGCCACAGACAGGAGGTGTGGTGACTTACCAGCAATTTCTCCCTTAAGGCAAGGCCTCCGTGGCCTTCCCTCCGTTTGACTACAGAAAGAAATGAAATGATGGATGGCGTTGTTTCTTTGTGTTGAATCAAATGGATTCCCTGTGGATAGTGTTTGATATTCTTCCTGATCACATCAACTAGACAGAATGTGTTTTTCACAAAAGATGTGTGAAATAGGCATTCTCGCATTATTCCTGAACAGGTTTTGGTGGTGGTGGTGGTGATTTGTTTTCCAGAAACTACAGAGCCTTCTACTGCTCTCCATCTTCTCCCCAGGGCAGCTGGAACTCGCCCCGCGGGTGGCCCACTCTCCCGCACTGGGAGCGGTAGAAACAGCCAGCAGCACGGGTGCGGGTGTGGGCTGGGAGAATGCTCCCCCGTGAACTCACAAGCACACGTTAGGTGCTGTGGATACGAGAGGCCCTGTCATATGGAGAGTATGTGGTTTGGTGGCCAGGCCTTGGAGCCAGTGGCCTGACTTGCTGTCCCAGCTCTGCCAGTTCCTGGCTTTGTGACCTGAGGCAAGGTTGGTATTTCTTTCTGCTTCCATAAGACGGGATAACAATGACACCCATGTCATAGGGCAGTGAGGGTTTGATGCATAAATATGTGCAGTCTGCAGAAGCTCACCTAGCATACAGTGGGCACCCAGCAAACGCTAGGAATTTTACTCTGTGGATAAAGCTCCTTGTTAAGTAGATGAGAGGCAAAGTGAATCACGTATATACCTGAGGACAGAAACACCATTTTGCAAGTGAGGAATAAGGCTTAAGAAGAAAAGAACCAGGTTGGGCATGGTGGCTTATGCCTGCAATCCCAACAGTTTGGGAGGCTAAGGTGAGAGGATTGCTTGAGCCCAGGAGTTGGAGACCGGCCTGGGCAACACAGTGAGACCCCATGTCGATAAAAAATTTAAAAAAAAGTAGCTGGGCGTGGTGATGCATGCCTGTAGTCTCAGCTACTCCCAAGGTGGAGGGAAGAGGATTGCCTAAGCTCAGAAGGTCCAGGTTGCAGTGAGCTGGGATCGCACCACTGCACACCAGCCTGGACGATGAACAAAACTCTGTTCCCCCACCCCTAAAAAAAGAAAAAAGAAAAGAGGAGAGGGGAGGGGAGGGGAGAGGGGAGGGGAGGTGGGAGGGGAGGGGAGTGGGGAGAGGGGAGGGGAGGGGAGGGGAGAAGGGACGGGAGAAGGGAGGGGAGGGGGAGGGGAGGGGAGTGGGGAGAGGGGAGGGGAGGGGAGAGAGGAGCGACGCACCATAGCAACATAATGCCAAATAGTCAAAAGACGGAAGCAACAGGTGACCAT
>CAUYQU010090202.1:0-12031 GCA_963574635.1 Cheracebus regulus | reverse complement strand
GGAGATAGCATGGGGAGAAATGCCAGATACAGGTGAAGGGGAGGAAGGCAACAAATTACACTGCCACGTGTGTACCTATGCAACAATATTGTATGTTCTTCACATGTACCCCAAAACCTAAAATGCAATAAAAAAAAAAATAATAATAATAATAAAAAAGGCTTTGATGACAAAAAAAAAAAAAAAAAAGAATTCTGCCTAATACATAGGGGTAAGTCAGTCTGCTGTTCTTAGCCCTAATTGTTTTCCCTAAACCTAGCCTATGCCTTTAAATGGCCCCTCAATTAAATTCTCCTCAAATTACCCATTGGAGTATTCCATCTGTTCCTGCAAGGATCCTTACTGATAAAATCCGTCTGCACACAACCTGCTTTGATAATGTGCTTTCCTGAGTCTTTTTTGAGCCTGGGCCAGCTGGTGGCTGGACTTGAGAGAGCTGGGACTGAGCTAAACTGCTTAGCATTGCAAAGGAAAAGGTGGCAATGGCTTCCACTTGGTTTCAGCCAGGGAGAGTGAATGAAGAGAAAGCAGGGCTCTGCAGCAGAGAAACTTGTAACAAATAACTAATGGGGAATCTGGGGCTGACATGCTGAGGGGTAGCAATGGAAACCCTCTCACGGTCTGTACATTTCACGTTGTTCACTCCTGCCTTGGTTGGTTCTGCTTTGAAGCTGGTTTGAAGCATGAACAAAGGGTGCCTGTACACAGCCATATCTGGGGTCTAGTGGCATCTGAGCCCCTGTGACACTTGGGAGTCACACTGCTGTCTATCAGCACTCTGACCACTCATCTTTTTATTGTCTTCTTTTTCCTTTAAAAACAGTAAAAACAGGCCGGGCTCGGTGGCTCATGCCTTTAATCCCAGAACTTTGGGAGGCCGAGGCAGGTGGATTGTCTGAGCTCAGGAGTTCGAGACCAGCCTAGGCAACATCGCAAAACCCCGTCTCTACTAAAAATATATATATACAAAAATATTAGCTGGGCGAGGTGGTGTGTGCCTGTAATCTCAGCTACCTGGGAGGCTGAGGCATGAGAATTGCTTGAACCTGGGAGGTGGAGGTTGCAGTGAGCCAAGATCATGCCACTGCACTCTAGCCTGGGTGACAGAGTGAGACTCTGCCTCAAAAAAAAAAAAGAAGAAGAAGAAAAGAAAAGAAAGAAATTACCGGGTGATAGCACTGAGAGAGAGACTACTGAGGACGCTGACACAGTGGTCCAAGAGAGAAGGACACAGACTTGGACATTGGTTATGAGGATAGAGAAAACTAGGCTAACTTGAGAGACATATCCAAGAGGCTAAACAGACAAAACTCACTGATTCTTTGTGTGTTGATAATAAAGAACAGGGAGTTTAAATTGAAACCCAATTTCTAACCTAGTGACAGGTGGTGTTTCCACTGGTGATTGAGAGTACTGGAGGAAGAGGTTAGGGTAGGTTCTGTTTTGGTACATGTGATGTTTATCTATCCATCTAGTAGGAAATAGGATATATGAGTTCTCTTCTTAAGGAGGAAAATAAAAGTTTTAGAGAAACAGATTTGGGATTATCAGTATATAGATAATGTCAAAACAATAAATAAGTGTGGACAAGATCCCCCAGAGAGAGTGTAACAAAGACTGTGGGTGGGGGATTAAGCCTTGGGGGACCTTGGAGTTTAAGGAGTTAAGGAGTGAGTGGAAGGAGATAAGCCCATAAAAGAGAGAATAATAAATGTCAGAAAGAATCAAAAGAATTACAAATGTCAGGAAACATAAACCAGTAAATGTGACAGAAGTCAAAAGGAACAAATGTTTCAGGAAGGAAGGTCAGCAATGAACAATGCCTCCAAAAGATACGAGAAGTTGACTGAAAAACACTCAACTTTCATAGAGCAATTAGGAAATCATAGGTTGTCTTTAAGAAGCATAACTTTAATAAAAACAAGAATGCAGGGGTTTGTGGAGCAAAAAAAAAGTTGAAGGGGAGAGAGAGAATGTAGACAATCTTTGGAGAAGACAAAAATTGGACGGAGATTATTTTCTTTTTAGATGAGTGAGACTAGAATCATTTGTCATCTAAGGCAAGATACTCATAAGAGGAAAATGATGACGAAAATCAGAGAAATAAAGGGCCAGAGCAAAATCTGACAGGACGAGGAGTGGTGCCACAGAAATGGCAAAAGCAAGTCAAGACATACAATACCCATAGCTGCCTGCAGCAAAGGGTGAAGGAGCAGGCAAGCAGAAGACAGACGCAAGAGCTTCAACAGGAGAAAGCTGAGGAGGAAGAGTCTTGGGGGAGGAGCAGGGAGGAGGAATAAATGCTCTGAAGGGGCCGGGCATGGTGGCTTACACCTATAATCCCAGCACTTTGGGAGGCCGAGGCGGGTGGATCATGAGGTCAAGAGATCGAGACCATCCTGGTCAACGTGGTGAAACCCCGTCTCTACTAAAAATACAAAAATTAGCTGGGCATGGTGGCGCGTGCCTATAGTCCCAGCTACTCAGGAGGCTGAGGCAGGAGAATTGCTTGAACCCAGGAGTCGGAGGTTGCCATGAGCCGAGATAGCGCCATTGCACTCCAGCCTGGGTAACGAGCATAACTCCGTCTCAAAAAAAAAAAAAAAATGCTCTGAAGGGCTGTCGTGTATACTAGGGAATCTAGAGTGCAATACACAGACTCTAAGCCAGATATAGGCTCAGAATAAACCATACATTTGCACATCTGGCTGGTCTTTGGGCTCCACACAAACAGGAGGTAAAGGCTAAGGCAGAGTTGAAGGAGTACCCCAGCCAATATGCAAAGACCAATGGAGTTGCTTTGATTTTTCTTTTTGGCTCTGGGCATTTAAGGAAACTTCTGTCAGGTCACTGACTGACCAATGAAATAATAGAACAGAGACTTCAGCGACTACACAAAACAAAGAACATGGTCTTTACAAAAATAGTTTGGAAAAGTCACTAAACAGACTACCGCAGTGCTCAACAATCAACCACAGCAAACCCTGGAGAGAGCAGAAAGTGTGCTATCTAGAGTTACCACAGTATAATATTCAAAATGTCCAGTTTTAAACAACAAAAAGTACAGGCATACAAAGAAACAGGAAAGTATGGTGCAGTCACAGAAAAAGGTAATAGACAAAAACCATGCTAGAGGAAGCTAGACATTGGAATGACTAGAGAAAGAGTTTAAATATATAAATATATTAAATAACATGACTTTAAATATCAACCACCTTAAATTTGCTCAAAGACCTAAAGGAAACTAATGTACGAACAAGTAAAGGTTATCAATAAAGAAGTATAAATTATAAAAGAAACCAAATTTTAAACAACTGAAGCCAAGTTCAATAGCTGAAAAAACAATTTACTAGAGGGGTTTAGTGGTATATTTGAACAGGCAGAAGAAATAATCAGTGAACCTGAAGATAAAATAATTGAAGTTATCCAGTTTGATGAGCGTAAAGAAAAAAATAATGAAAAATGAACAGAGCTTAAGAGATTTATGAGATACCACCAAGCATACAAACATATGAAAAAGAGATAGAAAGACAGCTGAATGGCCCAAAAGTCCCAGTTTGATGAAAGATATAAGTTTACACATCCCAGAATTTCAATGAACTCCAAGTAGGATAATCACAAAGAGATCCACACCATGATAATCATTCATATTTATAATCACACGGTCAACATCCAAAGACAAAGAAGAATCTTGAAAACAGCAAGAGATAAGGGACTCATTATGCATAGGTTATTCAATATATACCCTTAATTTATCATCAGAAACAATGACAGCCAGAAAGCAGTGTAATGACATACTCAAGTGCTGAAAGAAAAAAAAAACTGTCTAGCAAGAATTCTATATCAAGCAAAAGTGTTCTTCAAAAATTAGGAAGATATAGGCTGGGCATGGTGGCTCATGCCTGTAAGTGATCCCAGCACTTTGGGAGGCTTAGGTGGGTGGATCACTTGAGGTCAAGAATTTGAGACCAGCCTGGCCAACATGGTGAAACCCCATCTCTATTTAAAAAATGCAAAAATCAGCCAGGCATAGTGGCATATGCTTGTAGTCCCAGCTGCTCAGGAGGCTGAGAGAGGAGAATCACTTGAACCCAGGAGGCAGAGGTTACAGTGAGCTAAGATTGTGTCACTGTACTTCAGCCTGGGCAACAGAGTGAAACCCTCTCAAGAAAAAAAAAAGGAAAATATTAAAACATTCCCAGGTAAACAAAAGCTGAGGGAATTTGTTGCCACTAGTCTTACCCTGTAGGAAATGCTAAAGAGAGCCCTAGCCAGGCATGGTGGCTCATGCCTGTAATCCCAGCACTTTGGAAGGCTGAGGCAGGTGGATCACCTGAGGTCAGGAGTTTGAGACCAATCTAATGAACATGGTGAAACCCTGTCTCTACTAAAAAATACAAAAATTAGCCATGCATGGTAGTGGGTGCCTGTAATCCCAGCTACTTGGGAGGCTGAGGCAGGAGAATCGCTTGAAACTAGGAGGTGGAGGTTGCAGTGAGCTGAGATCATGCCACTGCACTCCAGTCTGGGCAACAGAGTGAGACTCATTCTAAAAAATAATATATGTATGTGTATATATATATTTTAATATATATATATTATATATATTTAATATATATATTATATATTTTTTAATATATATATTATATATTTTTTAATATATATATTATATATATTTTAAAATATATTATATATATTTTAATATATATATATTATGTATATTTTAATATATATATTTTATGTATATTTTAATATATATATATTTATATATATTTTAAAGGGAGTCCTTTGGGCAGCAATGACAGGGCACTAGACAGTGAGTTGAAGTCATTTGAAGAAATAAAACACGCTGGTAAAGATAGCCACATAGGTAAATATAGAAGCCAATGTTATTGTATTTCTAGTTTATACTTCTTCTTTTTGATTCTTATGATTCAAAATACAATGCATCAAACAATAATTATAAATCTATGCAGTGGGTATATAGTGTATAATGATGTAATTTTTAACAATAACCACATAAGATGGGTACAAAGCTGTATAGGAGAAATTTTATATGCTATAGAAGCTAAGTTTGGATCAATTCAAACAAGCAATGGTGTTATAAATTTAGGATGCTAAATGTAATCTCCATGGTAACCATTTTAAAATAACTTTAAAAATTACGTAAAAGGAAACATGGAGAAAGTAAAAATAGTCCACTAGAAAAAAGTCAAACACAGCAGAAGGTAGTATTGAAGAAAATGAGGAACAATAAAGATATGATATTTTGAAAATAAATAGCAAAATGGTAGAAGTAATATAATGACTTAGTAATTTAATGTATAACATATAATTATATATTAATGTAAATATGTTAAATATAACTTTAAATGTAAATGGATTAAACTCACTAGTTAAAATACACAGACTGGCAGACTGCCAGTGAAACTATTCTGTACAATACTTTAGTGGTGGATACATGTCATACAATTATTGAAACTCATAGAATGTACAACACAAAGAGTGAAGCCTAGTGTACTACAATAATGTAAGATGTTAACAGAGGAGAAATGGTGTATGGGGGAGCAGTAGGTATATCAAAACTCTCTGTACTTTCCACTCAACTTTTCCATAAACCTAAAAATTCTCTAAAATAATAAAGTCTGTTAATTTAAAAATGTTTCAACTATATGCTGTTTATAAGTGACTCACTTTAGATCTAAAAGATTGAACATGAAAGGATATAAAAAGAGATTCTAAGCAAATGGTAACTGAAGATGAGCTGGAGTAGCTGTACTAATACGAAGCGAAAGAGGCTTTAAGTCAAAAATGATTAAAAGACACAAAAAGGTCATTACGTATTGATAAAAGGGTCAATTCATCAAGAAACTGTAACAACTATAAATATATACTCACCTTATAACAGTGCTCCCAAATGTGTACTATAAACCTTGACAGAATTGAAGGGAGAAATAGGCAGTTCTACAGTAATAGTTGAAGAGCCCCTACTTTCAATAATGAATAGACCATCTAAACAGAAGATCCATAAGGAAACAGAGGATTTTCATAACACTATAAACAATTAGGCCTAACAGACATATACAGACCATTCTACCAAATACAGCAGAATAGACATTCTTCTCTAGGACAGACCACAAAAACAGTATCAATAGACTGAAATAATAAAAAGTACCTTCTCAGATCACAACAGAACATTGTTAGGAATCGACTACAGAAGGAAAACTGAAAAAAAATGTGCAAATACATGAAAAGTGAACAACATGCTCTTAAACAATGGGGCTCAGGTGATCTGC
Source organism: Cheracebus regulus (assembly GCA_963574635.1). Classification (NCBI taxonomy): domain Eukaryota; kingdom Metazoa; phylum Chordata; class Mammalia; order Primates; family Pitheciidae; genus Cheracebus; species Cheracebus regulus. The sequence goes on along the minus strand of CAUYQU010090202.1, from coordinate 5,735 downwards.
TCACTTCGGCCTCCCAAAGTGCAGGGATTTCAGGCATGAGCCACCATGCCCGGCCAACTATACTTTAATATTTCCATACCATATTCAGCTTATTGTACAGTTTGGACTGTCAAGTTATGCACATTTTAAGAATAATTTCTTGAGGGCAGGTTAACTCTGGAGTGTGTTACAATCCTTTTATATTTTCAGTAATATCCTGAGTTGCAGATGCCTCACTGAATCTGCGTTAGGTACGTTGATGGGAAATAATGGTGATGGTTTAGGAGAGTGAGGAAAAAAAGATTTTCCAACTCAAAACCCTGATTAAAAACATTTGGAGAGGAGGGTATACTATTGTATAATAAATGTTTAGAGCCAGATGTGTTGGCTCCTGCCTGTAATCCCAGCACTTTGAGAGGCCGAGGCAGGTAGGTCACCTGAGATCAGGAGTTCAAGACCAGCCTGACCAACATGGTGAAACCTCATTTCTACAAAAATACAAAAATTAGCCAGGCATGGGGGTACACACCTGTAATCCCAGCTATTCGGGAGGCCGAGACAGGAGAATCACTTGAACCTGGGAGGTGGAGGTTGCAGGGAGCCAAGATCACGCCACTGCACTCCAGCCTGGGTAACAGAATGAAACTCCATGTCAAGAAAAAAAATTAATTAAAAAAATAACCAAAAAAAGTTTAAAGAAACCTAAACATTATATGCCACATAATAACATTTCAATCAATGATGTACTGAATATACAACAGTGGTTCCGGAAAATTACAATACTGTATTTTTACTGTACTTTTTCTGTGTTCAGACACATGAATACTTAGCATTGCATTAGGGTTTCCTACAGTACTCAGTGACATACGATAGAGGCTTGTTGGGTGGGGGCAATAGACTAGACTGTCCAGCCTGAGTGTGTAGTAGGCTATGCCATCTAGCCTCGCATAAGTGCTTGCTATATTGTTCACACAACCAAATCACCTAATAACACATTTCTTCGAACATACGCTCGTCGTGTGGCACCTGACTGTTGAGTATGTTGGTAAACCTTAATAAAGTAGAGAAGTATTGGGAAAAATAAATTATCTGGTGGGCAGAATAATGGCTCCCAAAGAGGTCCATCCCAACCCCTGTAACCTGTGAATATGTTGCCTTACATAGCAAAAGGGACTTCACAGATGTGCTGAAGGTAAGGACCTTGAGATGGGAAGATTATCTTGGGCTACTCTGAACATAATCAGAAGGGTCCTTCTTAGAGAAAGAAAGGGGTAGGAGAGTCACAGAAGGAGAGAGGACAGAAAGCAGAGGCTGGAATGATGGAATGCCAGCTTGGCCAGGCGAGGGAAGGCAGGTAGCCTGCAAAGGCTGGAAAAGGCAAGGAAGAAATTCTCCCGAGAACACATCGAAGGAGCACAGCCCTGCCAGCACCTTGATTTTAGTCCCATGACTCCCAGTTCCAACCTGTGAACTCCAGAAATGCAAAAGAATAAATGTGTGTGTCTTTCAGCCATGAAGCTCATGGCAATTTGTTGTAGCATCAGTAGGAACTAATACAGATTCTTATCTGCTCTAATGAATATAGGAGAGAAGGCCTGGAAATGTCCCTGCAGAAAGGACCCTGTCTTGGGCCTGATGCACTATGCGGCTGACCATCTCCTGGGAGTCCAAGGGCTCTGGTTCAGTTCACTCTCCAGCCGGTAGACAGCAAGCTTCCCTGTCGTTAATAACACCCTGCATCCCACTCCCACTCCCTTCAAGTCGCTGGAGCAAGGCATCTGGTCCCAAGAAGTTATCTCACTCTGGGCAGCTCTGCAGCTATTACTTATGATATCATTTTGAGGACTGATGAATGTCCTGGACCCCATAGTGACTCATCACTGAGCCGCCTTATCTTGAGGGAGAGGTTTCTGCCCTTGGGGTAGCTCCATGGAGCCTTCAGTTAAACTGCCGCTGAGCAAGGCGCAGATGATTCAAATTGCAACTGTTTTTCTGTTTATTTTAAGCTCAAAATAAGAAAACTCTCTCAAGTTGAGTTTTGCTTATTTGAAAAGTTTAAAAGTTATTCCAGTCTTCAGGGCTGTGCTGAACCACAGGCCCTGGCTTGGGTTCTGGTCATCAAGAAGCTTCTAGAATTTAAGATGGCGGCTCTCTTATCAGATCCTCTCTGCTAATATACAGGGGTGATGCTTTGAGGCCAGAAGGCAGGTTGGGTTGTAAGATCTGTTTACTTTCTCTCAGGAAAAAATATAACAGAAAGCAAAACAAATTCTGAGTACTGGCAACAAGAAAAACCAGCTTTCTGCCTAGAAATGTTTACTCTTCTACAATTGTAGAACATCCAGGAAAATCATGGACTCCAAATAAAAAACCAACAAACAAAAACACTTTCAGTCACCCCCTAATTTTTAGAATGAGTAGAGTAGATGAATGACTAAAAGAGTGATTAATATGGGTTTAATTATTATAATTAATCAATGAAAATATGATCATGCCCAGCTTCCATCCTGGATAGAGCTGGCAAGATCCTGATTTTGGAAAGATGTAAATCTCTGAAATCTTCATTACAAAGGACTGATTCCATTCACTCCAAATATGAGATTCTAATATCACCATGAGATAAAGCCTCTAACTGTACAAAGTCTGTAGGTTAAGAGTAAAGCCAGGGGGCCAGGTGAGGGGGCTCACGCCTGTAATCCCAGGATATTGGAAGGCTGAGGAGGGAGGATCACTTGAAATCAGGAGTTTGTGACCAGCCTGGCCAACATCATGAAACCCATCTCCACTAAAAATTAAAAAAAGTTAGCTGGCCATGGTGGAGCACACCTGTAATCCTAGCTACTCTGGAGGCTGAGATGGGAGAATCACTTGAACTGGGGAGGTGGAGGTTGCAGTGAACCGAGATCACACCACTGCACTCCAGCCTGGGCCACAGAGTGAGACTCCTTCTCAGAAAACAAATAAACAAAACAAAAACAAAACAGTCAGGCCAGGGACCTAAGGACTGGAGGGAAAGGGTCCATATTCCCTGGGGAAAGCAGCTTTATTTGGACATGACAGTCTCTCTGTAAAGGGCTCTCAGCTGGCCTTGGGCCTGCTATTCAACTCTCTCCACCTTGTTAAGCACAGAATCTAAGGTTCCATATCCCTTAGATGTGGACTGTCTGGTATTCCAGGAAATCTCTTTGACTAAATGGCAAATGTAATCCCAAACTTTGAGAGGCCCAGGAGGGAGAATTGCTTGAGGCCAGGAGTTTAAGACAACTTGGGGCAACACAGTGAGACCCACCCCCTCTACAAAATAAAATACGAAAACTAAAATAAAAAGGCAAATGTTATTCTCTTGTATTTAAGCAGCAAGGATTTGTGTAGAGTCTTACGTATAAACCATGCCAGGCAGGCCCCCACTTCACAAACACTCAGCTTATTCTTGACTTTTCCTCAGCCGCTCCCAGGCTCCCTCCACCTCCAGGCCTTGGCCCTCCAGTGGAAAGGGCTGCCGCCACCACTCTGTCCTCCTTCCATACCTGAGTTCCTCTCCGCCCCAGGCCCTGGAGAGCTGCAGTGACTGTGGTAACAGTAAGCCACATCCTAGCATTTGTGGGTTAGCCTACACACCTACTGACCATGACTCACACTGTTTCTATGGGAAAATACCTTCTGAGTTTTAACCAACAATTCACAATCTGCACTTGAATATGTCTATTGCCTTTATAATGCCTCCTCTTCTTGGCATTCTATGGAAATGAATTTTCATAATCATCAAAGTGAACCAGTGAAAGAGCTGAGCTTAGAGCTGCAAAGTATTGTAAACCTTAATAACGAAGGTTGGGCCGGGCATGGTGGCTCATGCCTGTAATCCCAGCACTTTGGGAGGCCGAGGCAGGCAGATCATGAGATCAAGAGATCAAGACCATCCTGGCCATGGTGAAACCCCATCTCTACTAAAAATACAAAAATTAGCCGGGTGTGGTGGCACGTGCCTGTGGTCCCAGCTACTCGGGAGGCTGAGGCGGAAGAATCACTTGAACCCAGGAGGTGGAGGTTGCAGTGAGCCGAGATTATGCCACTGCACTCCAGCCTGGCGATAAAGCAAGACTCCATCTCAAAAAAAAAAAAAAATGGCCATCAGTGTTATTGCTGGATAAAACAGCAAGGTCAACTGCAGCTCTCCAATATGTCAAATGGGCTTCAGTGTCCTTAACTGCAAAATGGGACTGTAAAATCCATTGAGATCAGGTGAAAATGCTCTTGAAATTGTAGGGTGATACATAAATTCAATTATTGTTACCTATATTGCATTTATGTTTTACTTATTTATTTTTTTGAGATGGAGTCTGGTTCTTTTGCCCAGGCTGGAGAGCAGTGGCGCAGTCTTGGCTCACTGCAACCTCCGCCTCCTGGGCTTAAGCAATCTTCCTGCCTTAGCCTCCTGAGTAGTTGTGATTACAGGTGCGCACCACCAGGCCCGGCTAATGTTTGTATTTTTAGTAGAGACGGGGTTTCACCATGGTGGCCAGGCTGGTCTCAAACTCCTGACCACAGGTGATCTCCCAAAGTGCTATACTGCATTTATAAGAGCAAAAACTAGAGAAGGTCTTCCTTGGTTCAAACCCTGGCTTTGAACCATTCTATTCTATTTGCACTATTAACCGTTCATTCTATTTGAACTATTCTAGCTGTGTGAACTTGAGCAGGTTACTGAAGTGCTTTCTGCCATACAACCATTGTCCCTCAGTGTCCACGGGGGATTGTTTCCAGAACCCCCTGCAGATACCAAAATTCACGGATGTTCAAGTTTCTGGACAAAACAGTGTCAAATCTGCATATAATTTACATCTTCTCCTATACTTTAAATCATCTCTAGATTACTTATGAAACCTAAAACAACGGAAATACTATGTAAATAGTTGCTGCATGGTATTGCTTAGGGAATCATGACAAGGAATAAGATCTGCACATAGTACAGATGCAGATTTTTTTTCCTGAATATTTCCAATCTGAGGTTGGTTGAGTCCACAGATACAGAACCCCTAGAGAGGGCCAACTGTATTATCCTCTTAAAACAATAGTAACTATAGAAAACGACAGTTGTGAGGATTAAAGTGTTAAAATATGTAAAGTGCTTGGACCTACGAAGCGCTGTGTAAGCATCAGCAGGGAGCAGCAGCATAGCCTAACAGACAGGCGGTGGCCTGGGAATCTGATAGGTCTAAGTGGATGGGATGTTTTGTATTGCTGTAATTACATGCAGCTGCTTTATTGGTCACTCAAGAGGAAACTTGGTAATTATTTTAAATAATTGTTTATTTTGGCTGAGGCACCACCAGATAAAACTGTGAAGCAGATGAATGGTTTTCTTCGTAATTTGCTATTCTATTTTTTTAAGTTCACAGCGCTGGGCCTCCAGCCTGAGGATTCTCCGGATCCACGCTGCTAAGGGCTTACCTGCGTTTGCCTTCTCCCTGGGAGCTGCCGACTCGCAGTTAACTGTCGGTTGAACACATGCCATCAGCTTCACTCCCTCTTCAAACCCACCAGCCATAAAGGAATAAAACAGGAAGAAGCGAATGGCAGAGGAGATGCTAAAGGTGTCAACAATATTTTGGAAGACATAAGTTGTTTGGACAAAAGACATCACATTTGATGTCAGCTTTCTCCATTTTGCTGTGTCTACACCTGAAGAAGACAAGAAAAGCTAAATTGAATCCGGCCGGGGGCAGTGGCTCATGCCTGTAATCCTAGCCTGCTGAGGC
>CAUYQU010090201.1:0-14812 GCA_963574635.1 Cheracebus regulus | reverse complement strand
ATTAAAATAATAAGTTAGTAGGAATTTCAGTAACTTCAAAATACCTAAGTGAATTGGATGAAGCAAGTAGTTTCTAACTAAGGAAGTCTTGACAATAAATGTTAAATAAGCTACTAGATGTTTTCCTCAAATGGCAATTGTAGAGTTAGCAAGCAAATGTATAATGGATTATGTTCCCTAAAAAGTAAAATTTGAAATAAGCATTAATTTTTTTAAAGCAAGTAATCTTTTATTTGGTTATTAAATATAAAGAAAAATTATAGAACATCAGAACCTGAAGACTCCATAGAAATTCTCTAGGCAAATACCTCAGATTAAAGATTGGAAATATGAATCCCAGAGACAGGAAGATACTTGCACATGGCCACACAGCAAATTGAGCTAGAATCCTGTTCTCCTAATGTACTGTTCTTACCATTACACAAGTGCTTGAAAACTAGTTATGTGGGACTGGATTCTATGTTTAGTTTGTCCCACATAATGTAAGCATGAAGTTGATCCATTATTTAAAAAGCAAAATATTACATAAGAAAATCTGGATTTCCAGATTCCATTGAAGAAAATCAGAATATCTGGCCATTTAGGAAAATCAACTAGAACTGGTTAGTGGCTGGCTTTATTTAGACAGCATGTGGTCTCTAGTATGCCATAATTTCTACCACTTTTTCTTTTTCTTTTTTTTTTTGAGATATAGTCTCACTCTGTCGCCCAGGCTGGGGTGCAGTAGCATGATGTCAGCTCACTGCCACCACTGCCTCCCAGATTCAAGCAATTCTCCTGTCTCAGCCTCCTGAGTAGCTGGGACTACAGGTGCACCCTACTACGCTTGGCTAATTTTTTATTTTTAGTAGGGACAGGGTTTCACCATATTGGTCAGGCTGGTCCTGAACTCCTAACCTCAGGTGATCCACCTTCCTTGGCCTCCCAAAGTGCTGGGATTACAGGCGTGAGCCACTGTTCTGGGCCCCACCACTCTCAAATGCATCTACCCTACAATGTCTTGGTCTCTCATGTAACTTACCAACCAAGTCCCTATAAGATTTTGCAGTTGACCTTCCCTGCCCTACACCTTATAGCATTTTCCCAAACAAAAGGTGGAAGCTTCCTTCTGAGGGTTCCCAGGAAGACCATGGGCTAAGGCATCATAGCTACGGACTATCGTAAGACACTAGTTTTTCATTCTTGATAGTTGTGGTAGAGAGACTACTAGTTATCGACTAAAAGTCAAATTTCCCTGAGAGCTGTCATTCATCATTTTTGTTTTTCCCACTGTTTGCAATGGGGATATGACAACTGGAGCTCTAGCAGCCGTCCTGTGACCTTCAGGATAAAAACGATTGTATGGAGTTACCATACCAACCATGAACAGTCTATCTCTAGATCCTTTTTTACATAAAAATGACCCAGCAATCCCATTACTGGGTATATACCCAAAGGATTATAAATCATTCTCATAAAGACACATGCACACGTATGTTCATTGCGGCACTGTTTACAATAGCAAAGACCTGAAACCAACCCAAATGCCCATCAAAGAGAGTATGGAAAAAAAAATGTGGCACATATACATCATGGAATACTATGCAGCCATAAAAAATGATGAATTAGTGTCCTTTGAAGAGACATAGATGAACCTAGAAACCATCATTCTCAGCAAACTGACACAAGAACAGAAAACCGAACACCACATGTTTTTACTCATAGGTGGGTGATGAACAATGAGAACAGGTGGAGGGAGAGCGGTGGGGTGGGGTGGGGGGCAGAGGGGGCAGGGAGGATGGGGAGGGATAACACCTGGAGAAATTCCTGATGTAGGCAATGGGGGTGGGGGGGTGGGGGTAATGGAGACAGCAAACCACCATGGCATGTATGTACCTATGCAACAATCCTGCAGGATGCGGGATGTGCATATGTACCCCAGCGCCCAAATACAATTAAATAAATAAATAAATAAATGTCTGCCTTATTTAAGTCACATTTATATCTCATTTCTGTTACTAGCAGCCAAATGTAATTCCTAACATATAAAACAAGCATAAAAGTTCTTGGCCTTGGGGTGGTAAAAATTACTGAGGGTAATGATTTACTAGGGGTAAGTCATAACTACTCAACCTCTGTGTGCTTCAGTCTCCTTGTATATAAAATGGAAATAGTAATACTCTCTACTTCAGAGGATTATTAAATGAGTTTGATACATGTGAGGATTAAATAAATTTATTACATGTAAAATACTTAAAATAGGGCCTGACACAGGGTGTGGTAGTCAGAGTAAAGACCCCCCTCCCCCTCCCCACCAAACATAGTCACATACTAATCCCTAGACCCTGTGAATATATTAGGTTACAAGGCAAAGGGGAATGGGGAATTAGAGTAGCAGATGGGATTAAAATTGCTAATCAGTGACCTTAGAATAGGGAGATTATCCTGGATCATCCAGGTGAACCCGATGTAATTACAAAGGTGTTTAAATGTGAAGGAAGCAGCAGAGTTAGTGTCAGAGTACTGCAATGTGAGAAAGACTTGACTAGCCATTGCTGGCTTTGAAGACAGAAGGGAGCCATGAGTCAAGGAATGCTAGCAGCCTCTAGAAGCTGGAAAAAGCAGGAAAGTTCCTCCTATAGAGCCTCCAGAAAAGAATGCAATCCTGTTGACACCTTAATTTTAGCCACTGAGACGAATTTTGGACTTTTGACTTCCAGAACTGTAAGACTAATACATGTTTCTTGTTTAAGCCATCAAATTTGTGGTAATTTCTTCAGGAACAATAGGAAACTAATATACATGGTAAGTGCTCTATAAATGATAAATATGAAACTAAATAACTCTTAATCCAAGTTAGAATTTGCAGAAAAGAATGAAGACATTTTTCATTTGGTATTTGCAAACTAGCCCCATTTTATAGCTGGGGAAACTAAGGTTCAGAAACAAGTAAGTGACTTACCTAAATTCATCCAGTGAGTTAGCAGAAGGATGCTTTCTCCTTACTTGCTACCAGCAGCTGCCTGGCTACCCTGTAACTTGTGTTTCCAGCTCCAGCAGTGGCAATTTTGCAGACAGACGCCCACATCTGCTGTAACTAAAGTGTGATAATTGGTTGCTAAGCCATGCAATTGGTTGCTAGGCTCCTTTCCCCTTTCAGGCTCCAACACACTTCAGCAACTGAAAGTTAATAATCTGCCAGCAAATTAAATTTGGTGAAAAGATCAGACAGCATGTTAATTGAGAACCAGGCAATCCAGGCTCATCTCAGAGGATGGTGTGAGCTTCTACCACTACATTCCCTGTGTGGGCTGCTGTTTCCATACCAGATACATGAACTCCTGGACCTCTGTGAATCTAAAGGGCACTAGATACATTTCTTTAAGCTGCTCATGAATATCTTCATGCCTTTTCCTGAGCATTTATGTCTCAAATGCCCTAAGCTTGCTCATGTTTCCCAGAGTGTTGTAATTAAAGGGGTGATTATAGATGGGCGGTAGAGGCCTTATTGCATAGAGCAGATGTTCTCACCCTGGCTGTACGTGAGAATCACCTGGGGAACTTTGCAAAGACCCAGATGCTGGAGACTCATCCCAAATATTCTAATTTAATTGGTTTAGTTGGGGCCTATACATGGGTATTAAAATGAAAACAAAAACAAAACAAAAACCGCCCAGGTAACTCTCATGTGAAGCTAAAGGTGCCCTCTCCTGAGTGCTACTGGAGAAGTAATTCAGCAAAGAGATCTGGAGTGCAAAGCCCAGCTTTGCTACTTACTATTTGTGCAACCATGGTAAATTGCTCAAATCCTCTGGGCTATAGCTTCCCTGTCTGTAAAAGAGGGAAGACGATACCCCCATAGCATAACACTGCCACAGGGATTAAATGAGTTAGTACACATAAAGCACTGAGGAACAAGCAGTATCAGAGCAAATGAAATTATTGATTTGTATCACTTAGAACTGCTCTTAGCAGTACTCAACAAATGCTAGCTATTATTACGTTAACAACACATTTAATAGATGTTTATTTTTAATGTGTACTTAAGAACAGATAACTAAATCAATTTACAGCACTAGAATAAAGCTCTCTTTTTAAATTATTAAACTTCAGGAGCGAGTCACTTTAAAAGAAAATAGTAAGCAAAATGATGTCTGTAAATGACAGGAATTACTGTGTTTGAAAAACACTTAACCTCTTCCCATCCTTCCCCTCCTCACTAACTCCATATTCCTAATCCTACCTGTTTTTCCAAGCCCAGAATAGCATAGTTGCCACCTTTACTGGAAAACCTCCTCTGATCTCCTCACCTGGAAATGTGTTTCTCCTCCTCTGGATTCCCACAGTTTTTTTTTTTCTTCTCTTATATATGCATCTCAAACTTGTAAAAAAGCAGTAAAACTCAAACTTGTAAAAAAGGCAGTAAAAGCTCTTGAGTCTCACTGATTTCAGTCCCCTCCCCCACCCCATATTCCTCATTTCTTTACTAGCAGTGCCACCATTCATCTAGTTGAGGGGGCCAAGATCTAGCGGTAATACTTGATTTCTCATTTTTCCTCACACTTCCTACCCAGTCTGTCTGTAAAGCCTGTTGCTTCACATTCTAAATATATCCAGTCACTGACCACTTTCCATCTACCTTGGTCTAAGCCAACGCCCTCTCTCACCTGAATATTACAATACCCTTCTCACTGAGCTTCTGGCTCCCTTGACCCCTACAGACCATTCCACACACAGAAACCAAAGAGCCATTTACATCATGCCATTGCCTAGCCCAAACCCCTTCAGTACATTTTCATCACAGAATAAAGTCCAAACTCTTTATCATGGCCTCCAAGGCTGTTGCAGGATCCTGCCAACCTCTTTGATTTCATTTGACTACCACCCCTCCCTCCCAACAGCTATAGCCACAGGGACATCCTTAAGGGTCTAAAGAGCCTTTATCCAAAAATCAAAGGAGAGCCATTTAAAGAAGTTTGCTTATATTTACATTTCAAAAACATTGCTGGCTGAACTGTGGAGAATAGATATAGAGGGGCTGTGAAGGTAAATATTTGAGAAGGTTTCCCTACTATAGCTTGGCTGGAGGAAAGACAAGAGTTCAAATGCCAATTCCAACATCTACTAGCTTTGTGATGTTGTGTCTCCACTCTTAAAACTTGTTATGTTATTTGCTTGTAGTCATAACTCATGTAACCTTTCTAATTCTCAATTTCCCTTTGTCAAATGGGGATTTAAAATACAGTCCCTGACTCTCAGGGTTATTGTGAAGATCAAAGATGTTGTTTATTTGTAATGACTCTAATCACAGTGTCTGACAGTCAACACTCAATAGATGTTAATTATTTTACTTACCAATCCAGGCTTTACTATCAGAAAAGAATATAAAGTGAATGTATTTAGGCAATATTGTATGAAAGATAAGCACGATGGACTCTGAAGACAGACTGAGTTGTAACTCTTTCCCTATGATATAGTTTGGATGTTTGTCCCCTCCAAATCTCATTTCAAAATGTGATCAATGTTGAAGGCAGAACCTAGTGGGAGGTATATGGGTCATGGAGGTAGATCCCTCAGGAATGGCTTGGTGCCTCCCCCACAGAAATGAATTCACAAGAGATCTGTTTTTAAAAAACAGTCTTGGATCCCGTCTCTTGCTCCTTTTCTAGCCATATCGCATGCCTGCTTCCAGTTTGCCTTCCATCATGAGTAAAAGTTGCCTGGGCCTCAACAGAAGCCAAGCAGATGTCAGTGCCATGCTCGTACAGCCTGCAGAACTGTGAGCCCAAAATTGCCCTGCATCAGGAATTCATTTATAGCAACGAAAATAGACTAATACACCCAACCATTTACTAGCCCATAGAACCCTGGTCACAATATGTAACCTACCAGTGCCTCATTTATGTCATGTGTAAGTGGGGATGATAACAAATTCACCTATCTTCATAGAGTAGTTGTAACTGAATTAATATGTATACATTGTTTCAGAGTTTGACCCATAGTAAATGATCCAATAAACTCAATAAGCATTTAACACACAAAAAAATTAGCTATTGTCACTACTGTTGTGGTCTGAGGCATATCTGCCCCATTCTACTGAGTCAGTGATTTTATTTGCCCATTTTTTTTTATCAGCATAGATTCAAATTTCTTACAGACTCAACTCATTTCAGTTAGCTGTCATGTTTTGTTTTCACGTGTGTGTATGTTTTTGTTTTTTTACTTGTCACTATTTGGCCAGTGGGAGAGATTTTCAGGGTGGATTGTCATTAGACAACAAAATTACCTTATGCAACTGTAAATAGACCCTTTCTGAAAGCTTGTAGTATAGTATTTATAAGCATGCATTCCAAAATCAAACAACCTAGATTCAGATCCCAGATCTACCACTTACTGGCTGTGTGACCTGCAGAAAGTGATTTCACCTGTTTGTGCATCAGTGTCGCCTTTACTCAACAAGGATGAAGATGATACTAGTACTTACCTCCTAGAATTGTTGTGAGAACTAATTCATATAAAGTTTGATAGAATAGTGTCTGACAAGGAGTAACACTACAAAAGTGTCAGCTATCATTATTAAAAGCATGTAGCCCAATATAGATACTCAATACATAATATTTAGAGTTAATATTACTGGTATTCATACATATATATTACTTTATAATTTTTTACTCATTCTGACATTCATTATCACAACTGAGTTATACCACGGTCCTGCTGGACAACCAGAAAAAAGGTGATCAATTCCAGTTTACAGATGGGAAACTAACACTTGACTAAATTCTTTATTCACATTTCTCATAATTTACATGGTCATTTTAAAATTTTGCATGAAAATCCCGAAACTCCAGTGTAAGATTAGGTGTTGTTTACCACAACATTATCTTTTAAGAAAGTTTTCAAACCAGTAAATTATCTATGATTCCTTTAAGAAAGCTGACTGAATAAAAGTAACTCTGACCTTACTAAATATCAGCTGTAACCTAACTCCATGAAAGTGTTAAGCTGTAATAGTCAAAAGTAACATGTAGCCGTGAAATCCTTCACTGTCTAAGAAATTAAAGGGGTGTGTGTGTATGTGTGTGTGTGTGTGTGTCTGTGTGTGTAAAAGAGAGAGAGAGAGAGACCTCCTAATGTCATCCAGAATGCAGCTTGGTGGCACCCTCCACAGATAATCTCAGATATCTAAATCACTAAATAAAGAACACTAGTCTTATCTACACCTTAATTTCCTCAACTTGCATTACAGCTACAGCCAAAACCCCATTGAATCACGTCTCTGTAGAGGGTGCCCCTGATACTACAACCCAACCTCAGGACACTACATCTTGTATGACTTCTCTTAGCATAGTGCTTTCTCGTCCATTTGGTCCCTCACCTCAGGAGCTATACAGGGTAAGCATGATTGCATTGCATAGATGAGGAAATGGAGGTCCCCCCTCCAAAGGGGAAGTGATTAGAGCAAGATTTTCGCTTACAACCCATAATCTATGAACTAGGCATAATTCTAGCAACTTTACCTGAAAGAGGTCATTGAACCCTCACAACAATCCAGTGAGATAGGTATTATTATCATCCGCAATTTATAGATAAAAATATTGAGGGTAGAGAGATTAAATATATTGTCTAGATCACATAGCTTGGCAGTAACAGAGGCAGGCTCCAAACACAGCAGTTTGTTTTCAGAGCCCACACACTTTTACCACTATGTTTCACAGCAAGCGAATGACAAGGAGAAAACCAGTGATCTTGCCATGCAATCTGCTCCTGCCATAAGGGGGAAGAAAGGCAGTCTTATATGGTAGCCCTATCAGTGGTATCATAAGAAATGGTAAGTCCAGACTGGGGTCCCAGGTAAGCTCTCCTTTTTACCCTCCACTGATAGGCCAAAGGCTTAGAAGCCATTCCTGACTCTGTCTCGCTGGAATACAGGCTGGAGACATGGTACAACCAGAGTCTTGCTGACTTTCAGTGGAGAAACAGGTACTACGGGACTGGAGGGGGAAAGCAAGAAGAGAATGTACTTGCACTCCATACACTGAATCACCCTGGTCAGTATTTGTGGCTCTTAAAGTTCTCTGGACCCACTCTACCTATGTGTTTCATAGGCCTGACTGTAGCTTCAGCAGATAGAACTTCAGCTCAGAACAATAAGAACTTGCAGGTCTTTTGCCAAGGATCAACACTGGATTTATTCCCTCAGAGGGACTTGCTAAAATTCTGGTTAATTTATAAATACATACACAGACACAAACACACACACATCATGGAACTAAAGCTCTGTCACCCACCTCCACTCTCAATGGAAAATAAAGCTCTTCTCTTACCCTAAACCCAGTCAAAGAATCCCCAGTCTGGGATCATTTTCTTATTCCTGTCAACATCTCCATACTGTATACCAAATCCCCAAGGCCTAGAAAGTCTTTGGCCTGGTCTGTCAGGGTCTTTCCAGCTCTCTCTTCTCACACTCATGTATAAGGTCAAGCTCAAATGCCATTTTCCTTCACCTTCCTCTGAGCTTGGATGCCTGTTAGGTCAGCATTCTGAAGAGGGCTGGAGTTAAATGGAAGGGCAGACAAGTGGGCACAATTTTCACTGCTCTGACACATCCTTTTTGCCAAATTGTAGTTTAGCTCTAAAACATTCATTAGGTACTATGTCAGTGCCAACCATCTTGCAAGCTTTCTCTCATTTACCCCTTCCCACATGCTGGGGGGTGAAGAGATTGTTTGTAACTATTCCCCCTACTGGAAGTCTGCTCCACAAGGTTAGGGATTTCTGTCTGAAGTGTTCATTGCTTTATCCCAGATACATAGAACAGTACCTGACTGGTATGTGTTCAGTAAACATTTGTGAATAATGAGTTCCATTTTCTAGGTGAGGAAACTAAGGCTGGGAGAACTTAACTGACTTGCCCAAGGTCATAGGGGTAATATATGGTGAAATCAAAATTTAAACTGAGACAGACCAGTCTGGAGCCAATGCTCTTATATGCTACCTGATAAATGAGGAGCCACTGCAGCCCTTACAATTACATTATACATTCATGCAACAGATTAGTTCTCTTTCTGTGGCTCTTAACGACATGCATTTGGCCATTTGTTTACAGCCTGTCTGATTCTAGGTGTACACTCTAAGGCTGCAGGTAATACCTTTCCCTTGGCATTTGTTGCAGCGAGGCTCTTAGGTTTTCTAGGCCTGAGAGTTTTGCCTGGGGGTGCCTCATTACCTGCTTCCTTCAGTCCTTCGGAGGCTTCATTTCCAATGGTGCATCACTTCATCCTTGGACTCCTGTAAGGAGAAAGGATGGCAAGGGCAGCTTCTGATTTCCAGTCTGGGCCTGCCCTTGCTGCGTGACCTTGAGTAAGTCAGTTCTCCTTTCTGATGTCTCCAGCTCCACTGCTGGGAAGCAGGCAGAAGAAATAGTTTTGTGTCCAGATTTAGCAACACAGGATGTAAAAATGATGACTTTTGTATACTAAGTGACAGCTTAAGAGAAAAAAAAAGCCATCATTTCAAAGGAAGGTCAAAAGAAGATTCAAATGAAGATGTTTAAAATGGGGGTGGGCTGAAGATTTATCTGCTACTAAATGTCTATGGGCCCTCAGCTACTGTAGGTATCAGATAAGCTATCTTGCCATTAAGGTCACCATGCATTTTTTCCAGCATAAATCAGGTTTTGACCTGCATATTTGGCCTTGTTGCTCTCTGAGCCTCCCCATCCTACTGCTGAGCAGCTGCTGCTAGATGGGAGGGAGCTCGTCCAATCCCTCTTTGCCCCCACCTTCCTGTCCCTCACTGAGAGGCGCTTGCTGAGTTGGGTGGTGAGCACTAAGCAGCTGATATGCCTAGTCTATAAGCTGACCCAATTTAGAAGATTTTTTAAAACTGTGAGAATGCTGCTTTTTATACTGCACTACAGCAGTACACAGAGAGACTTGGGCAGAGAAAGCTTCAAGGTTTTTCAAGTCACTCAAGCAATATTTATTAGGCACCTGCTGTGAGCCAAACATCATGTAGAACACTATGATGAGGAAGACTCAGACCCTGCCTTAACACAATCACATTGTGTTAGTGTGTATGTGGAAGAGTGATAAAGGAGATATATAGTTCTGAGTCAGGGTATAATATGTTAAGTGCTACTGAAGTGATATAAACACAGCCTGAGAAAAAAAGGTCATATGTGATGCAAGGGCTTTGTGGAGATGGTAGCCTTTCAGCTAAAAGTCTACTTAGGTGAACATAAGGGGAGGACATTGTAGAGAACAGGATTGGCACAGGACAAGGCTAATAGATTGGGAAAGCAGCTGCCTCTGAGGAGAGAAGCCACTGGAAGATCAGTGCTTGAAGATGGTGACTCTTGTATGCCAGACAGGATAGGCCAGAAGGAGAAGCTGGATGGGAGGCAGGGAGAGCAGCTGGGAGCTTACTAAACCCTTGCAGGTGAGAAGAAAAGAAGCCCTTTGATTAGGGCAGTAGCAGAGGAGAAGTAGGGCAAGAAAAAATCAAGACATCATAAAACTAGAATCTGCGAGACCTGGAAAATGATTATAGAGAGAGAGAAGAGAGAAGGAATCAGAAAATTCTGAGGTTTCACGGCTGCATGAGTGGGATGATGGTAAAGTTAACATCTCAGAGGGATCACTCAGGAGGTGAGCCAAGTTTGGGTGAGGTCATAGCAGTGGTAGAAGGTAAAAAATTTCCTCCCCCTGGGTCTCTCCTACAACATGTAGGAATTCTGGGGGATAAAATTCAAGTTAAGATTTGGGTGGGGACACAGCCTAACAATATCATTAGTGAGGCTGAGCATTTTTCATATGTCTGTTGGCCATTTGGATATCTTCTTTTGAGAATTGTTTATTCACACCCTTAGCTTGGTTTTTGATCGGATTTTTTTTTTAAGTTTTAAGGTTTTTCTTGCTGATTTGTTTGAGTTCCTTATAGATTCCAGACATTAGTCCTTTGTTGGATGCATAGTTTGCAAAGATCTTCTCCCACTCTGTGGGTTGTCTGTTTATTCTGCTGATTATTTCTTTTGCTTTCCAGAAGCTCTTTAGTTTAATTAAGTCCCATCTATTTATCTTAGTTTTTGTCACATTTGCTCTTGGGTTCTTGGTCATAAAGTCTTTGCCTAAGCCAATGTCTAGAAGAGTTGTTCCAATGTTATCTTCTATAATTTTTATGCTTTCAGGTTTTAGACTTAAGTCTCTGATTCGTCTCGAGTTGATTTTTGTATAGGCTGAGAGATGAGGATCTGATTTCATTCTTCTACAAGTGGCTTGCCAATTACCCTAGCATGACTTGCTAAGGAGAGTATTCTTTCTCACTTTGTGTTTTTGTTTGGCTTGTCAAAGATCAGTTGGCTGTTAAGGATTTGGTTTTATCTCTGGGTTCTCTATTCTGTTGCATTGTTCTACATGTGTATTTTTATACCAGTACCATGATGTTTTGGTGACTACAGCCTTACAGTACAGTTTGAAGTTGGGTAATTTGATGCCTCCAGATTTGTTGTTTTTGTTTCGTCTTGCTTTGGCTATGCCGGCTGTGTTTTGGTTCCATATAAATTTTAGATTTTTTTTTTCTCATAGGTTTGTGAAGACTGATGATGGCATTTTGATTGAAATTGTAGTGAATTTGTAGATTGCTTTTGGCAGCATGGCCGTTTTTACAGTATTGATTCTCCCCATCCATGAGCCTGGGGTATGTTTTCATTTGTTTGTGTTCTCTATGATTTCTTTCAGCAGTGTTTTGTAGTTTTCCTTGTAGAGGTCTTTTACCTCCTTGGTTAGGTCTATTCCTAATGATTTTATTTTATTTTGCTTTTGTTCAGCTATAGTAAGAGGGATGGAGTTTCTGATTTGATTCTCAGCTTCGTCCCGTTTTGTGTATAGCAGTACCACTGATTTGTGTGCATTAATTTTGTATTCTGAAACTTTACTCAATTCATTTATTAGATCTAGGAACTTTTTAGATGAGTCTGTAAGGTTTTCTAGGTATACAATCATATCATCAGCAAATAGCGACATTCTGACTTCCTCTTTACCAATTTGGATACCCTTTATTTCTTTCTCTTGTCTGATTCCTCTGGCTAGGACTTCCAGTGCTATGTGATAAAAGTGGCAGATTTGTGTTGTTCAAGTTCTCAAGGGGAATGTTTTCAACTTTTCACTGTTCAGTGCAATGTTGGCTGTTGGTTTGTCATACATAGCTTATATTACATTAAGGTAAGTCCCTTCTATGCTGATTTTGCTGAGGGCTTTAATCATTAAGCATGCTGGATTTTGTCAAATGGTTATTCTGCATGTATTGAGATGATCGTGTGATTTTTGGTTATAATTCTGTTTACATGGTGTATCACATTTACTGACTTGTTTATGTTAAACCATCCATGTGTTTCTGTTAGGAAGCTTTCTTGATCATGGTGGATTATCTTTTTTTGATCTGCTGTTGGATTCCATTTGCTAAAATTTTGTTGAGGATTTTTGCATCTATGTTACTCAGGGATATTGGTGTATGTATATATATATATATATATGTATATATATATATATATATATATATATATACGTGTGTGTGTTTGTGTGTGGGTTTGTGTGTATATATATTGTGTGTGTGTTTGTGTGTGTGTGGGTCTGTGTGTATATATATATGTGTGTGTGTGTATGTGTGTGTGTGTGTGTGTATATATATATATAAAGTCAGTATCACTGTAATACCAAAAGGCTATATATACATATATCCTTCTCTGATTTTGGTATTAGGGTGATACTGACTTCATAGAATGATTTAGGGAGTATTCCCTCTTTCTCTATCTTTTGGAATAGTTTCAATAGGATTGGTACCAATTCTTCATTGAATGTCTAATAGAATTCAACTGCGAATCCCTCTGGTCCTGGACTTATTTTTGTTGAAAAGTTTTGTATTACCATTCAAGCTTCTTGGAGGCTTTGTTCATTTTTTCTTTTAATTCTTTTTTGTTTGTCTTTGTCGGGTCAGGTTAATTTGAAAGCCGTGTCATCAAGCTCTGAAGATCTTTCTTCTACTTGTTAAATTCTATTGTTGAAACCTTTCAGTTTATTTTGCATTTCTCTAATTGTGGCTTTCATTGGCAGGAGTTGTGATTGTTTTTTATTTATACTATATATTTCTCTAAAGATTTTTAATATTCATATCATGTGCTATTATTTTATTTTCTTTAATTTGGTTTTCACCTTTCTCTGGCACCTCCTTGAGTAGCTTAATAATCAATCTTCTGAATTCTTACTGACAATTCAGAGATCTCTTCTGAGTTTGGATCTATTGCTGGTGAGCTAGTGTGATCTTTTGAGGGTGTTAAAGAACCTTCCTTTTCCATATTACCAGAGACGTTTTTCTGGTTCTTTCTACCTTCTCATTTGGGTAGATAATGTCAGAGGAAAGATGTGGAGCTCAAGGACTGCTGTTCAGATTCTTTTGTCCCACAGGGTGATCCCTTGTTGTGGTGCTCTCCCCATTCCCCTAGGGATAGGGCTTCCTGAGAGCCAGACTGCAGAGATTATTATTGCTCTTCTGGGTCTAGCCATCCAGTGGAGATACCAGGCTTCAGGCTGGTACTGTGGAGTGTCTGCGAAGAGTCTTATGATGTGATCTGTCTTCAGGTCTCTCAGCCATGGATACCAGCACCTGCTTCAGTGGAGGTAGCAGGGACATGAAGTGGAATCTGTGATGATCCTTGGTTATAGTTTTGTTTAGTATGCTGGTTTTCTCAAATGTTGGTTTTGCTAACAGTGAAGATATCAAGATGTTAAATAGGCAGACTCAGGACCTCTGGTTAGCCAAGATGTTAACAGATGGTGGAAGTAGCTGTTGTTTTCTCCTTCCTTGGAGTAGGGTTGTTCTGTTATGAGTTGTTGTAATAGCTTGAGTTGGTTGGCCTCCAACCAGGAGGTAGCACTTTCAAGAGAGCATCAGCTGTGGTAGTATGGGGGGGAGGATACAAGCTTGACCTAAGGTTACCTGAATAAGTATTCTTTTGACATTTTAATAATAGCCATTTTAACTGGTATGAGACAATATCTCAATGTGGTTTTGATTTGCATTTCTCTAATGATCAGTGATACTGAGCCTTCTTTCATATGCTTGTTGGCTGCATGTACATCTTCCTTCGAAAAGTGTTCATGTTCTTTGCCTACTTTTTAATGGGGCTGGTTTTTTTTTCATGTACATTTAAGTTTCTTATGAGTGCAGGATATTAGACCTTTGTAAAATATATAGTTTGCTAAAATTTTCTTCTATTTCTATAGGTTGTCTCTTTACTGTGTTAATAGTTTATTTTGATGTAAAGAAATACTTTAGTTTAATTATATCCCATTTATCAATTTTGCTTCTGTTGCAATTGTTTTTGGCATCTTTGTCATGAAATCTTTGCCCATTCCTATGTCAAGAATGGTATTGTCTAGGTTGTTTCAGATTTTATATTTACATTTTAATCTATCTTCAGGTGATTTTTGTATATGGTGTAAGGAAGGAGTTCAGTTTTAATCTTCTGCATATGAATAGCCAGTTATCCCAGCATCATTTATTGAATAGGGAGTCCTTTCCTTATTGCTTGTTTTTGTCAGTTTTGTCAAAGATCAGATAGTTGTAGGTGTGCAGCCTTATTTCTGAGCTTTCTATTTTGTTCCTTTGGTCTATGTGTCTGTTTGTGTACCAGTGCCATGCTTTTTTGGTTACTATGGCCCTGTAATATAGTTTGAAGTTAGGTAGCATGATGCCTCCTGCTTTGTTATTTTTACTTAGGGCTGCCTTGACTATTTGTGCTCTTTTTTGATTCCATATGAATTTTAAAATAGTT